>VUQI01062967.1:0-12513 GCA_015106735.1 Paratilapia polleni | reverse complement strand
AGTCTTTCCTGCACCAGATTCTCCACTTGAGTGACAAAAACAGCTCATTAGCAGGAAATCTCTTTTGCATTGGGCAAACATATACACACACATACACACACACACACACACACACACACACACACCTTATGTTTGTTGAATAATTTGTTCTAAAAAAGGAAGCTTACGTGATAAGGATGGACTGATTCTCCCGGTCTGTTAGGAAAAAGTAACATATTGGCCATCATTCATTTTTACAAATGCTAAAAATATATACCAGTAAGGTGGTGATCTACTATCAGCACTTAATATGAGTATATTAGTTATTTAATCCCTAGTACTGTAAGTTCCACAAGATAAGTTCAAAACATATAACACCATTGTTGGTCCTCTCTTGTCATATATCACACATTTCATACCTTGGAGCATGAACTGATAGGCGTTATCAGAGATGGAGAAGATGTGGGGTGGAGCCTCAACTCTCTTCTTGCCCCTGTATCCTTGAACAACCACTGCATCATACACTGGGAGCCACTTATAGGGGTTCACAGTGACGCAGAACAACCCAGAGTAGGTCTGTGGAGTCAGAGAGGATCATTAGTAATGCTTCCTCTTGTTATCAGATGTTTAATCTATAAATGTTATGATCAAGACAAACTCACGTAGATCATCCATGCTGCATAGCGCTCTTTGAGGTTATACAGCACAGTAGGCTCACTGAGGTGGGTCATCATGGCCATGTCCTCAATCTTATCGAACTTTGGAGGGTTCATGGGGAAGACTTCATCTTCTTTCACAGTGAGAGTCTAATGCAGAAATAGAAAAGACATCAGTGTCACAGATGTCAGTGGACAATCTGAAGGGGACCAAACTTATTACACGAGCAAAGACAGTTTAGCTTTCCCTTTAAAGGCTAGAAAAAATATAGAGCTGAACAAAACAATGCATCCACAAAATAAATTTACTGTTATGCTGACTTATTTTAACCAGAAATGGAATTGTGCTCCTTAGTTATTTTTTAATTACAATACATATACAATCACAGTCCTTCATTCAGTGTTGAGTGAGAACACAGCAACATCAGTACAGCTGTTGCTGGAGCCCAAACCTTTGAATCCGCTCACTTCATCAAGTAATCAAGCAATATTTATACTATAATTATTATATTTTTTTCAGCAGTTTTCACTTCAAAATTAAAAGGACAGTGAACTACAGATTCAGCACAGATTCAAGTGTGGTCACTCTCACCTTCCCACACAGAGTCTCCACGGTGGCTTTGCCGCCCTCTCTCTTAATAAGTTTCCCTTTGAGGTACATCTCATTTGGCTCAGTCACAAAGTATGCTGTTTTAGCATCGAATGGAGTGTTTTGAGCTTCTATTCGCTCTTTTTCTGGCTTCCGGAGGTAAATGGCCGCCGGGCCAAAACACTCCATTTCCGCGTCTCCGCTCATGATGACCTTTTACTGCAAGTAAGTAAAACAAGACAATAGTCGTTTTTTCCAGTCATGATCTCTTCTCTGATGTGCACTCATGAAGGTAACAAACTATTGCAGAAGGAAAAAAAAAATCTTAATGCTTTCACTCAAATGAAGAACAGAGAAAAACAGACATTCTAATGCTTTAGATGGACTGTGTTAAAAATACTTCAAATACAAATACTTCAAATACATCAAACTTTATATACCCTATGTTGGTGCTACGGTTTCTTATATCTGCTGCAAAATCTTAAAATATAGAGGGGGTAAAAGGCAATAACACTAAACAAAAGTAACAATTTCTCTTCTCTATTTAATGATGCAGGCATGTTAACAAAGTGAGAAGCACAGAATAAACTATGTTAATTGATTTGTTAACCATCCCACATAAGGCTAAATGAACAATTGTATATTCAGGGATCAAAGTCTGATTTATAGCATATAAACAATGCTATTGTTTAAAAATTAAATTAAATTAAATTAAATTAAAAATGTCTTTGGACAAAATGAAACTTTCATGCAAAAAAGGAATTACCTTTTCCCCTCCCTTCAGAAAAAAATCTGTTCTTGATGGTCCTATGAGGGTTCTGAGGACAAAAAAAGACAAATAGTTCAAGTTAATATCTGTAATTAAACTATTCTGTAATAAAAATGAACTTGGTCTGCACTGAACTCCTGGCTTAAACACAACAGTCCTGTATCTGGCAGTAAATGATCATGTCCTGCATTGTTCATTAAGCTGTTGGCTCTCCTCCTGCTAATAAAAGACTGTAACTCACTCACCTTGACTGGTGGCTTGGCAGTCCTTGGGGGTGTCCAGCCTTCCTTCTTATATAGAGAGATCAGTGTTCACTCAGCAGAAGTGACCTCCTTTATTTGGTCAGGTCATTTTACGCAGTTTCCTTGAGTATTTTTGCCTCCAATCTGTTCTCTGGCATCTTTCCTCACTGATCAACAGGCAGTTTCACAGATTTACCCTCTTGCTTTTTAGTTTTTATATTTTCTGAATCACTTGTTTACAGAGGCATGTTTTAATAAATTATAAGAATTTAAATTGGAAATAATATTAAGAGTGAATGACAGATTATAGTTAATTAGTGTATATAAAAGTCAATAAATTATCCTCACTGGTGTCATTACCAGATTATACAAGCTTTATTAGTTAGCTATTAGTGTGGTTTTGTTTTCCCTTGTCATTCATTAAAATATTTCTTAGTATTATTTATATGTTTAAAATAGAAACTAATATGTCCTAAGGCGCTGAAGTATGTGAGAGAGAGCACAGAACACATTTGTCCTGTCGTAAACTATTTTACGGGTGCAGTAAAGATGCTACACAATACACACCATTAAACAAGGAGGAAGACTTTAAAAGTGTATAAGCAGATGAAGACATTGGCAATGCAGCATTTTTCAGCCTTGTGTAAATATTGTCCTGACAAGCGTATTGGTTACTGAAGTTCAGACATTGTTTTGGTCTTTACAATAATCTCCTTAATGCACCTTGGCACTGCAGAGGATCTGAGTTTAGCCCTGGAGAAGCTCTCATATGTCCCTGGTATTCTGTTGCAGAAGCCTTGCAAGTCTTTCCTGTGACAAAGGAGCAGAATTGGGCCTAACAGTTGCTAATCTAAGAACTTGTGAAAATGATGATACCTCATGATAGCAGAAACACGCGCTGGGGTCTATGTTTTATGAAATCCCACACTTAATTAGATTTGCTCTGCAGCAGGAAGGGACAATAGAAAGCAGAACAATATTCATATTTATAGCACTTTAATTTCCTCTGTCCTACAAATACTGGATGTCTCTGGTAAACAGGTGTCAAACAAATGCTGCTTTGAAGTTTTATCAAAGCAAATGCCAATCATGGAACGCCTCAAGCAATGTAATCATAATTTTAATGTAATTTACATAAAAACTGCAAAGGTAAAAATCTGCAAGCATTATTTTATGCCATGAAACCCTCAAAAGTTCACTAATACTCTCTGAATGATAATGCTGCTGGCCAAAGTATCTCATTATCTCATTACAACAAGGGACTGAGTTAATCTGATGAAATTACACTTTAACACCCCCCTATATCATATGCAGTACTTAATATTTAATAAATGAGTTATTACTGATAATTGTAGTTGGACGTGTTTATGTGTTTAACTTTAACAACAGATACAACTACTGTGGGCACCTACAAGTATGTGGATAATAAATGAGAGGGGAAAAAAACAACAACTTCTTAATAAAGACTTCATTATACTGTATCTGTTTACAACTTTATTCTCGTATGTCATGAAACATTTGTCAAATGTTTATATCCTGTCTGCAATTTTCAAAATGTTTCTTGACTATCATCTTCCAGTTTAGTAGAGAGAGAATGGTGTTAAATGATTTAATTTTATTTCTTTGGGATCACATTTAATTTTTACCAGATATTCTTTAAATAAAGACAAAGAAAAGGCAGTCGTATTTTTAGACTAATGATATATGATCCCAAAGAATTCCAGCAATTACTGTGGACTGAAATTATTTTAGGCTCCACAGATGTGCTGGGCTGATTATACTGCAGGAACAGGTGACAGGTGGTGATTGTGGGGGGCCCTCGTATTTTTGTACAATTTGCTTTTCCAGTCAAAAGTTTGAGTAACATATTTGTATCAGTGCTGTTCCTCTTCATCTATTTTCTCTGCTTTCTTCTTGTGTTTTTTTTGTTTGTTTTTATCTAAATGCATTATTAGTTTGTAAAGAAATTGTTTTTGTGTGTGTGTGTGTGTGTGTGTGTGTGAAACTGTCCTTTGCAAATAAACCTGATCTAAAAGGACATAAAGTGCCAGCAGCCTCTGCCATTTGTTGTGATTTGGATCGTGTGATGGACTTTATGTCATTTGTTAGTCTAAATTAAGTGTGTGAAGGTCTCAACACATCAAATTTCTTCTCTGCTCCACATCAAAACTATAACAAGAGTAAAATTCAGCAAATGATTATCTTAAAAAGTAACAATCACTTATATGATCATATTTAATTAAAGGTCAAAAACAGTTGTTGCTACATTTATACTTTCTGGACAACAGATATTGGTATATGTTACTTGATGGGAGTTTTATGGAGGGGAAACAGTGTCAGGTTTCTAATAAACCATATTGATAGACCTCTAAAACACTTAAGGCTTAAGTTCACCATTTTCAACCCATAATCAGGCCTTAACAGTAACACCACTCCTATTAAAACTACCCAGCGCCAAATATTTTGTAATGTAAAGGCTCAGATGTTATATTTTGTGTAGTTGAAGAAGGTGTGATAAGCTTAAAGCTCAGGCTGATGACAGACATGTCAGTGGGCTTCAGCTTTCTAGGGACTGACATGAAATCTCATGTAATGTATGGAGCCACATCAAAAAGAAAGAAGAAATGTTTGCCTGCTCTTCAATATGTTGTCAGCAGTTGCATGAAGAAACTATGTTCCTTCTACCAAACTACATCCACCAGTCACATCACTGTGCAAAAGGACGTGTGCATTGACCTGTCAACAGAGGTTCACTAGTGACACCTAGACAGAATGTAAACACTGACAGGGTCCCCCCTAAGTTGGGCTGTAGTGGTAGCTAGCTTCACTGCTTGGTTCTTTTGACTGGGGGATGCAGACAGTAGAAAAACAGTTCCCACCTTTACTGCTTCGAGCACCGCACAACAAGTGCCACCTGGCTCCATCACATTCAAGAGAAGACATTATCTCTGTGGTCCTTATCTGCAAAACTGAGCAACTAACACCAGCACTTATAAATCTACACTAAAGCCATAGTCAGATATTCCATTATAAACTCAAATGGACATCTTAAATAAGAACAGTAGGCAGCTGTTATGGGGTGAACGGCCCCTTGTTATGAACAAACTAATTGAAAACACTCATTTAGCAGGAGCAGCGGTGTTTAACCTCTTTTTAAAAACAGACAGTCAGTTACGGCAAATTCCAGAAGCAAAGTTGCCTCAAACCAAACAGCAAACAACAACTCTGATGAAATCAGACTCGCTTCATTATCAGTTTATCACTCTTTCAATTCATGTCAGTCACTTGGTATTGTTTGTAATATGTTTGTTTTACCGCAAAACTGCACCGCCAGCATTGCAGCTTACACATATAATGAATTAAATCTCAAATGCCCACTGATAAAACATACAGTAAAGACCTATAGTCTGTTTCTCTGCCCTGACTCGCTTCATCAATCCTGTTTTCCTTTTTTTAATAATTTATTTTCAAAAACAGGACAAAACACAGGCTGGGACAGGACATGGACACAGGATACCAACAAAAATAAGACAAACTGCTACATACAGTTGTGGTGAAAAATTTACATACACTCATCATAGGCATGAGTGTCATAAATGTCATGGATTAGCAGGGCTTTTAATGATTTCTTTGAACTGTTCTTTTTCCAGGGTGGAATGATTGTACATCTTTAATGATTTAAAAACAAATAAGAACTGGATGCACAAGTTTGAATTTATTTTGGATTTTCTCTAATCCACACAGGGTCAAAATTATACATACAGGGGGATTGTGTGTGGTGTGTTTGAGGACACTCCACATACACACATACAACCCATCAATCCTATTTTTCACAGCTACCCTCATTTTAACCCTGTTTTGTATCACATTTTCACTTTCACTACTTGTGTTTTTCTCCATATCAGATTGCATCGCTGCATTTTTGACACTGTAACCACTCAGTGGGGGGTTCAGATGCTGACGCTCTCATCTTCTCTTCATGCAGCTGAAAGTCACAAGTTTAAAGACAGACAGCTTTATCATAAGGCTGAGCCACTACTGTTGACAGGTCAACTGTCTGTGTCTGAGCAAAGGAACGTCTTTGACAGCAGTACATCACCTATTCTAGTTTCTCTCATGCCATGGCTACAAGCTTTTGAAGCCTTCAACATTGTGCTTCATAATATGTCGTGGTCTATTTGTCTTCAGGACAATAAACTTTCCATCGTCTGATGTGGAATCCGTAGCGAACAGGTGATTCGATTTGTGTCTCCAGGTTTTTCGGGGCAAGCACTTGCGTTATCTCGAGGGCGAGGATGTATTTTTAAACCCTTTCTTTAAATGGTCTTGTTGTGCTGTGTGCCCTGACAGATGAACTGAAGACAAGGAGAGGCTTGTAGCTTGACCTTCCCCTAAGTCAAGTGTTTGTTCCCCATATGTGACAAGGAGGGGATCATGTTATATGATGTGTAGTAGTTTGCATTCTTTCCTTGTTGAAAGATGACACTGAAGTGGCAAAGAAGGGAAGAGGGCATTAGGAGCCAAGTATTGAGGACTTGACACCCTACAAAATAGGCCTATATATTCAATAGAAATGTGATACTTGATCTCTTGTGCTCCTGGGTGTACTTATTTGGAAGAAACACAAATATAGCTGTCTCCTCAGCAATGCTCTCAGAGCTCAGCCATTTGTTACAGCCTTAAGTCTTATTGTGGAACGACCTTTGATATGAAACAACCACATCAGTGGTGGTCTGAGTCTCCTGAAGGGCAAAAGAGTGGCTACTGAGTTAAAATGTGAGTACATGTAAAATTCAAATAAACAAATTTGCTCTATTTTTAGCAGTTTTCAGAATCTGTAGTTCCATATTGTGTTTATTTGAAATGATAATGTATCACCTTCCAGCAGAATAAACTAGAGACTTAAGGTGGTATTAGATAAACACATTTAAAGGAAGACTAATTAGACTACTAATTGGACAAAGACAAAACAGTCAGTTACTTTTGCCCAGCTTATGATTTCTAGTTTCTCAACTAGTGTTAGTCTGTTCATCTGTGATTTAAAAGTGGTTTTCAGTGGTTTGAGTGGGCAATCCAACTCAAAAATTGTATGTCATCGCACTTCTGCAAAAATCTGCAGTATTGCTTCAAAGGCTTCCTCAGATTTTTAGAATCATCACCACTGGTTGAATACAAAGATATTGAACTGATTGTTACCCCACTATCCTATCAGCTTTATGAGCTTAGACTGATTTTCACATGGCTTTTTCAATTCTATTTAAGCCTGTCTGGAAGCATTTGTAGATTAATCTCAGTTGTTTCCTATTAACAATGAGATCAATTATTTTTTTTCTCCCCCTGTGCCACAGTCCACTCTTTATAAAATCACTTCCCAAAAGGATCCTTTCCCAAAGGATGTCTGAGATTCATGTCAAAACAAGGATACCTGCAGTATGTACCAACCACATTTAACTTGTCAAACATGATTACTGAGCTTGTTTTACTTCGCTGTCCTTAAGTAGAGTACTACAATATTACTTCACCTTTCCTGTGCAGTATTTTTCCTGTTTTGTATCCATAAAGCATTTTATTCCGTTATCTTATACAGGTAATTTATGTACTGTACTGTACTGTTGCAGATTCTCCAGAAAAAGTAATGTCTTTGATTTTCTAAGTATATTGCATTATATGGTGTTTAGTGCCAGGACTGTAATCAGGTGTTAGAATAATAATAAATAAAATATTCTTATATAAAATATTTAATCTCTTATTTTGTTTTCTGTCATGCCAAACCAGTATATTACTAGTGACACTGTTCATGCTCAAGCATGAGGAGGAGTGCTGATGTATGTTGAGGGTCACTAATGGGTCTATTTTCATCACAGGACGCCGTGACATGGTGCAACATATGTTCTGGAGCACGTAGAAAAACTGTAAGGTCACTGGACTGTCAGTAACATTATCACCACAGGGCAAAGATTTGCAGTTATCGTAACCTGAGGAACTTTTATGTGATAACAGGCAACAGTTGACAACCAAGTTATTGTGAGTGATGAAGCTGTGCGGTGCACATTTACAACGCCACAAAAAAAAAAAATTACCATTTGAGATTTGTGTTCTTCTGTTAAAACATTTGTCTAATTTTTGGCATGGTATTATCATGTTTTTATTCATGTCACCTATTGTGTGAAGGTGCACTAAGTAGCTTTTTTTACTTTAAATCCGGACAGATTTTCAGATACATGTGTAGAGCTCTCCAGCACAGCTGAAAACAGTGCAAATTATTGTTTAACTTTGATGCTTGCAGTGTTTGTGTATAACTATAACATATCCTCATCATTTGAGTTTAAGCATTGTTTAAAGCACACGGCAAAAAAGACATTCAATTGCTTGCATGTTTATTTCTTGTTACACGCTTGACACACCAGACAAAAAGATCATATTGTATGATTTCTTGTGCCGTGTCTCATCCAGACTGAGGCTCATTCATTAGTCTCCTTAACCTTTAAATCAGCACAAGAGAGAGAGTGAGAAATTAGTGGCTAAGGATAGTGTCAAAATATTCTGTTAAGATATTTGCAGTCTTTGCAGAATATCTTTATCATGACAATAAAATAGAATAAAACAGAACAAAAAATGATCATACCCTGACAATTTCACGGCTCTTGGCTCTCAGCTTGTTGACCTGCGACTCTGCAATGTCAGCACGCTCCTGAGCTTCCTCTAGCTCATGCTGAACCTTCCTGTACCTGCCCAGGTGAGTGTTGGCCTGCTCCTCCTGAAGAGTTGAAATTAAAGTGGTGATGTTATTCCAGTTATATCAGATTAAAAACAACAGTCACTGAATAATTCTGCTTCCTGTTGTTGGCCTTCTGGTGTTAACACAGTCTAAGATAAAGGTGTTACTTTTGTCACAACTATTTGTTTTGCATTTGTTGAATATTTCACACTCACAGCTTCCTCAGACTGCCTCTTGTAGGATTTCACTTTCAGCTGCAGCTTGTCCACCAGATCTTGAAGTCGGGTAATATTCTTCTTGTCCTCCTCAGTCTAGAGTCGGTAGACAGCAGAGCTTGTCTGAAACTAAGACTACAGGGAGCTTCTTCCTCCCTTTCTGATACATGAACATCTTCGAAACAACTTCAGAGCATACAACACACTCATCTTCCACAGTGAAACCACTTCAGATAGACAAGAGTGACAACAACAACAAAGTATGCCACAAACACTCTCGCAGTGCAAACACTGCAGACTATCCCAAAGGGATTATTCAGTGAAGCACGGACATTGCCATCTCTGTCGACCAAGCTGCATATGCAAGTGTACATGCAAGAGTTCCTCATCTCTCCAGTTTTTCAAAGTGCAAATCTGTTAAACACCTCCATAAATTCCACACAAGCATAGATATAAACACATAACTGCATGTATTTATGGTAACGACCAGAGTGTTTATTTTAAGCTATGGTCTATAGCTGTACCGCTTCAGTCTGTCAACTACTGTTGGAGCCACAGACTCTCCATATAATGGAGATTATTGCCCTCTAGGGGTGTAAAATATATTCTACACCCAGCTTGTCCTTGGCAGCACAAATGATAGAACTGCTTCAGAAAAAAAAAAGTGATAATAATCAACTGCTTCCCTATTTGATTAAATTTGTAGGCATGCCAGAAAAACATTTCCATTTAGTTACATTGTACCTGGTAAGTCAGCTCCTTCACTTTACGCTCATACTTGCGGAAGCCCTTCACAGCTTCAGCTCCACGTTTCTGCTCAGCCTCAACCTCCGCCTCCAGCTCTCGAACCTTTCCAACAAGAAGACCAGATGTTTTTAATGGTCAAACAAAACAGTCATATGTTGTTAATTTTATGAACTTGTTAGGTAAAACATAAAATAGTCCGGTGAAATAAACAGTAAACAACAAAACAGTTTATGTAGAAAACACACCCTCGCCTCCAGTTTCTGGAGCTGCTTCTTGCCGCCCTTCAAGGCCAGATTCTCTGCCTCATCCAGTCGATGCTGCAGGTCCTTCACGGTCACCTCCAGGTTCTTCTTCATCCTCTCCAAATGAGCACTGGTGTCCTGCTCCTTCTTCAGCTCTTCTGCCATCATGGCAGCCTACACATGAAGGAATGAATAAGGCAAATGACTAAATAAGCCACATACTTGTTAGCTACATGTGAAACGAAACTACAGATTACTGCAGAACTGGGTTCACCTGTTTATATTTATAAGACAGAAGGTGTTTGCTTCAAGTAACAGTGGGATTACATTATCCATAAAATTCACAGACATACTATGTTATATCTTTTTATGTCAGCTATTTCATTGCCTACTGATAGCTGTACTATTTATTTTTTTCCATTAAATAAATAGTACATTCTACTTTATTCATAACTAGTAAAATAAAAGCAATGGAGCTACATAAACAGCTAGACTTTGAATTAAGCAGTAAACAGAAGCTAAAATACATAAACAGGACTCACATCAGTGATGGCCTTCTTGGCCTTTTCTTCAGCATTTCTTGCTTCTTGGACAGCATCTTCTACTTCACCTTGAACCTGGACAAGGTCAGCCTCCAACTTTCTTTTAGTGTTGATGAGATTGGTGTTCTAAAGAAACAAATTTGTTTGGTGAGGTTTCTACATTTGCACTCTACATTTATTTCATTGTTCTATTTTCTGACAGTTGTCGATACCTGAGAGTGCAGCAGTCCCACACGCTCGCTGGCATCAACCAGCTCCTGTTCAGCAACTTTCCGGCCTCTCTCTGTTTGCTCCAGTGCAACTCTCAGCTCCTCAATCTCAGCCACCATCAAGTTGTTTCTGCGCTCTACCATTGCAATCTGCTCCTTCATGTCTGCCTGACTTCTAAGAGCTTCATCAAGGTGCAGCTGGGCATCCTGAATTCAAGAAAATAGAAATTGAAATTAGCATTTTACATTTGTTTAAGCTATGCATCTGTGTTTTTTGCATATTAATGTGTTTATGAATACTTATGCCAGACCTTAAGCTGTCCCTGCACATTCCTCAGCTGTTTCTGGGCTTCAGCTGCCTGGCGGTTGGCATGACTCAGCTGAATCTCCATCTCATTCAGGTCTCCCTCCATCTTCTTCTTGATTCTCAGGGCATCATTCCTGCTCCTGACCTCAGCATCCAGAGTGGTCTGCATGGTTTCGATGATTCTCTGGCTGTTCCTCTTAATCTGCTCAATCTCTTCGTCCTTCTCTGCAATCTTCCTGTCAATTTCATTTTTTACCTGGGTGAGCTCCAGCTGTACACGGACAATCTTTGATTCTTCGTGCTCCAGGGTAGCCTGCAAAATGAAATAAAAAAATAAAACACATCAGAAAATATTCACAATTAGGGAACTATTAGGCAGCTGCCAGTACATTTTGGATGAAGATCAAGAAACAAATACAGTTCTTCATTTTTATTTTCCTTTGCAAATACCTCTGCCTCCTCTAGTGCTGTTTGGACTTCTGCTTTCTCAAGTTCTGCTGTCTTCTTCCCTTTTTCCAGTTCATGAATTGTCTTCCCGGTTTCACCAATATGTTCAGTCAAATCAGTGATTTCCTCTGTTGAGCCAACAAAACAAGACCCCAAAATTTACATAATATGGAAACATTTAGTGAGATTTAGTGTTGTAATTCCTGTGTTTCACAAATTCTTTATCATATTATTACGTTGCAGGTTCTTATTCTCCCTCTTCAGGTTCTCCAGGTGGTCCAGAGCTTCTTCGTAGGAGTTTTTCATTTTAAACATCTCTGTGCTTAAACCACGAGCCTCCTTCTGAGCTCCCTCCAACTCTGCCTGGCTTTCTTCATATTTCTGCTTCCATTCTGCAAGAACCTAAAATGTAAGAAACAAATAAGTGTTCTCTGCCACCTTATGTTGACCAGCTGAAGCAGTGGGCTACAAATATATTGTACCTTGTCAAAGTTCCTCTGCTTCTTGTCAAGGGAAGCAGCCAGAGCATTAGCTCTCTCCACGTCGATCATCAGGTCCTCCACTTCACCATGCAGCCTCTGTTTAGTCTTTTCCAGAGAGGCACATTTTGCATTCACAGCCTCGATGGACTCCTCTGCATCCTGAAGGCGCTGGGCAAGCTTTTTCCTGTTAAGAATTTATTTTCAATTTATCCTATTATAACTTCAACTTTTTTACAAGAGGACAAAACTAAAACAAAGACTTACTTTGCCTCCTCCAGCTCCTCAGTGCGCTGAATAGCATCAGTCTCATATTTGGTTCTCCACTGAGCCACCTCGCTGTTTGCCTTGGACATTGCACGCTGCAGCTCA
>VUQI01062964.1:16474-29996 GCA_015106735.1 Paratilapia polleni | reverse complement strand
TTGTTGGTGCAACAATACTATTTTATGCCTGTCAAACTGTGTTATCTTTGACATTTTTGATAGGGTCAACTAAAGAAACGGGAACAAATCATATGATTTTGCAAAAATTGGTTCTTTGCCAAGTTGTCAGTTATGTATAGACACAGCACTGGTTCATCCTTTGAATTAGGTACCTTCTTTATGCTTGAATGATTCAAAGGTCAGTGTTGAGTGGCTTAACAAACAAATAAATAAAAAAAATAAAATTCTCTGAAAATGGTCAGGTACAGGGACTGGACTGAAAATGAGTGAAAAAGCAGCCAATGTCCAAAGAAAAACTTTGAAAGACCTTCAGAAAGTCTGGAGAACTATTGGTAAAGACCACTTTTAAAAAAATGACAAGAACGTCTGGTTCCTTGGAAGCAAATATAAAGAAATGGTTTTTTTTGCACAGTATTGTATGTGTAAGGACTTATGAAATGTAATGTAAAGCAGGACAGTGGGACATTTCATGTGATTTTACATGTCAGCCACATCATATTGATATTAAATAATAAAATAATTGTCACATAAAAACACATTCTTTTACTAATCTTAAACCATTGAGGTTTGAATTAAGACTCACCTGAGCTGTCTGAGGTTGAGCAGATGTGGATGCCTCTCCTTGATTAAGTCCCACAAACGCCCTGGTGTAGCTATAATGATCTCTGGCCTGTGTTTCAGCACCCGTCTTTGTTTCTGTTGTGCCATTCCACCCACCACTAAGGCTGTTTTGATATCTGCACAACAGTACCACTTTAAATATCCTGACATTCATACAACTGTTAAAAGAAGACTCCTATCATAACACTTTGAGTAACAATGACTTACCTGTGAATTTTGCGACAGCATCAATATGATGCTTGACTTGAACAGCCAGCTCCCTGGTGGGAGTGAGAACCAGTCCAAGGAGGGGCCGACTCTGACCACCAGCAGGTTTTTCATCAAAATCAAACTCTGCATTTTTGATTACCCGAACACATCCAAGCCCCCCATCTTCTTCTACATCATCATGTTCATCTTCATCTGAGTCTCCTTGATTCTGATCTTCAGCACCTTCATCATCTTCTTCTGAAGCCTCCACTTCCTCCTCCTGGTCCTCTTTTGTTGTGTCATCTACAGGTGGTAAATACAAACTCTCCACCTTTTTGACTGGTTCACTGTCATCGTCATTAGTTTTTTCTGAGCTATTCTTCCACTCCAGAATGGTATGGATTATGGGAATGCCAAAAGCCAGTGTCTTGCCACTTCCTGTAATTACAGTATTCACATTAGCTTCACCTGAACATGTGGGAACAGACTGCTGCATGATAAAGCTATAAGAAAATTTATCTTACCTGTCTCAGCTGCCCCCAGTATATCCATACGATCCCTGATAGCTGGAGGTAAAGCCAGAGCTTGGATTGGTGTCGGTGAACCAAATCCAAGACTGCTCAGTGCCTTTAGCACAGGAGGGGGGACAAACAGGTCCTTCCACGCACTCATGTCAGTATTTTTGTCATCAGAACCAGAAAGTGCTGCATTTGTCCAATTCTTTGCCTTCTTTTGGGTGGGCTTTGTCACTTTATCTTGACTGGATTTTTCTTTTTTCAGGGGCTGAAGATCCGATGAAGACTCTGGGTTCTGCTGTTCTTCTGGGCCAGTATCCTTTTCTATCTGCTGCCTTGTTTTCTTTTTCTTCTTTTTGTTGCTCCTCTTTGCATCTTTTGAGTCTGCAGTGATGGCGGCTGAATCTTTCGCAGGGTCTTCATCTGCCACCTCATCCTCTCCTCCTTGCTCAGTGTCAGCTTTATCCTTCTGCTTCATGTCTTCTGCAGAAATATTATGTGATTCTTTTACAATCACTTTCTTATTTCTCCTCTTCTTTTTGGCCTTCTTCTTCGCTGGTTCACTTGCGCTCTCTCCCTCTCTGATCTCAGAGTCTTCCTCCTCTCCAGCCTCCTCACCCTCACCAACTTTTCTTTTCTTTGCTTTCTTCTTCTTCTTCTCCTTTTTCAGTTCTTTTCCTGCTTTGGCTGCAGCCTTCTCACTGTCCAGTAAACGGTAATTCGTCAGCTCTTCAAAACACACGAGACCCTCCAAGCCCTCCTCGGAGAAGACGCTGGGATCGAGCTCTACGGCTTTCCATTTGCCTTTCATGTCGATGCAGCGTTTTGCTGGCTTCCGCAGCCCAGGGGACATACCTTTGATTTTGGCCTTCATCTTCTGTGTCTTCATTTTCCTACAAATGGTACAAGTATAAAGCAAGCAAGTTGGGCCAGCCTCGTGAATTTTCTGATGTTGAGTTGTTAAAAGCGCACGTGCATCCTACTATCAAAAAGTCTGCTGAAGATAGCGGACAACTGTGTACCTATAATGAACAAAAACTGTAAATACAAAGTCGTCTCTTAACTACTAGTTGAATAATGAGTACAAAAATCTTACCCTGACTGAGAGGAGGCTCTAAAAGTTAAAATACGATTGCATTAGATTACAACAACGCATGACACGAGGGCGCAGCCATGACAGTGTTGATCACGTGATTTGAAAAACTTTATTTGTTGATTAACGGGAACAGTTGAATTTCAATTTCTGTCGTAATTTAATTTTCTTTTAAATTTACCTTAAAAGTACCTTACATTAAATTTATTAATTAATTAATTAATCTAATTAATTTTCCCCCAGCTCAAATCGTGGCATCGGCACCGAGCTGTGGCACCCCCGGTGACACCTTCAGATGCCATGACCTGCCATGCCATCGAGCTAGCTCCCTCTCGTTTTTGGGGGTTCATCTGTCTCACTTTATACCGCCTACATAAATTATCAGTTTATCACATTTCATTAATATGTAATAAACTTTTAAATAACACTAGTGAAAAAACTTTCGATAGTGAGTCATTAGTTGTAAAATTTTCAGTTTATCAATTTCTAATATGAAGTCAGAATTTATAAGTTTTTCTATGTCAGTAATGAAGGATTATACACTGTAATTTCTGCAGGTATAGGCTAAATGTTAGTAAAAAATAGTGACAATGGTAGTAGTTCAATTTCTAAGTCCATTACAGTTTCTTTATATTATTAAGAAATTAGGTATTAATGAGTAATAATGGAACTTTTTCCAGAAGGCTCTATCTGACAAACTAGAACATAAACTAGAATATAAATAAATAAATAAATAAATACAGTTGTGAACTGTGAAAAACGTTTCACAGGCCTTTATGCAGTCCTGTGAAAAACTAAGTACACCCCATGATTCAGTAGCTTGTAGAACCACCTTTAGCAGCAATAACTTGAAGTAATTGTTTTCTGTATAACTTTATCAGTGTCTGATGTCAGTGTGGAGGAATTTTGGCCCACGTCTTCTTTTTTACAACATTGCTTCAGTTCACGGAGGTTTGCGGGCATTCATTTATGTGCAGCTCTCTTGAGGTCTCGCCAGAGCATTTCAATCAGGTTGAGGTCTGGACTTAGCTGGGTCATTGCAGCACCTTTATTCTTTTATTTTTCAGACATTCTGTTGTAGATTTGCTGGTGCACCTGGGAGCATTGCCCTGTTGCATGATCCAGTTTCAGCGAAGCTTTAGCTGTCGGACAGATGCCCTCACATTTGACTCTAGAATACTTAGAATACTACAATACTAGTATACAGAGCAGTTCATGGTTGACTCAATGACTACAACGTGCCCAGGTCCTGTGGCTGCAAAACAAGCCAAAATCATCACCCCTCCACCACTCCGCTTGACAGTTGGTATGAGGTGTTTGTGCTGATATGTTGTGTTTGGTTTTTCCCAGACTTGGCATTGTGCATTATAACCAAACATCTCCACTTTGGTCTCCTCTGTCCAAAGGACATTGTTCCGGAAGTCTTGTGGTTTGTTCAGATGCAGCTTTGCAAACCTAAGCTGTGCTGCCATGTTCTTTTTAAAGAGAAGAGACTTTCTCCTGGCAACCCATACTTGTTCAATCTTTTTCTAATTTTAATGTCATGAACTTTAACATTGAACATGCTAACTGAGGCCTGTAGAGTCTGAGATGTAACTCTTGGGGTTTTTGCAATTTCTCTGAGGATCTGACCTTGGGATGAATTTGCTGGGACGTCCAGTCCTGGGAAGATTGTGGAATTGTTCTAACACACCTGAATGCTCCAGACCAGCAAACTTACAAAACCTTTGCTTTTATACAGGTGGTCACACTTGCTCATAATCAATTAATCAAGTGCATTTGATTAGTAGCACCTCTTTTTCACATTACTGTAAATAAAATCTGTAAGGCCAAAGTAAAGTCTTTACCATTTTTATAGTCAGTAGTACCAACTTATTAACCCTGTGAAGAGTGCATTGTTGGAATGTAGTATTGAAGGTTTTTTTTGACAGATGCAGTTACAACAGTAATTTATTTATTAATTTATTACATTTACTGTGGTTGTCTCGTATATGTATGTAAAACACTGTTCCAAATTATGAGTTGCAAATAAATCTAAAAGAAGCACATTTGTGATGCATGTGAAGTATTTATTATTATTGATGCTGTATGCTGTAGGCAGGCTTTTCAGAACAGACCGAAACAATCTTAAACGTATCTGGGATTAAAACATCCACCAAACTGGCTGTGTAGAGTCCTCAGTTAATACAACAAGCCACTGAAGAACTAACACAGTACAGTGGCGAAAACTAGTTTTTGGTGGGGTCGATCACCCTCCCCATGAAGAGCAGACAGTTTGTGGCTTCATGGTATATGAAGAAGAAGAATGGTCTGTTTATAGTGAAGGTCCTTGGTAGGGAGTACGGAATGATGCCAATTGCTGTGGCAGCTGCTGCGGTTGTTCCTGTCTCATCCACCTCAATCACAGCCTTGTGCAGCACCTGCAATTTCACAGTACAGGTAAAAGTGTTGAGCTGTACTATTTGGAGCATGCACATATATTGTTACATCATGTTGAATGTGACAACTGACCTCTGACACTTGGAGCCCTTTGTCCTCACTGAGCTTTGTCAAATTGGCTGAATTACTAAAGACACTGGCCATGCCCATATCTGGTAGAAGATTATGCAGGGGATATGACTGCTCCATGTTGAATTTGGGCATTCTGACTTCCAGTTTGCTGTGAACAACACATAACACGCTGAATAAACTGGCTCATCTGCTGCTTCAGGTATTGTGTTTATTTTTTTAATTGTCAGTTTTGTTGCTGGATGCTTTTCACAGTTAAACATAAAAGAATAAAGCAAGGGATTTTTGTGCACATACATACATTTTTTTCAGCTTTTTGATCCAGCTCTGAAACCTCTCTGCAGTAATCTCATCATCTACCATAGTGTAGTCCACAGCTCTGTTGGGCAGCAGGATAAGCATGGAAACACCCTCCTGGTATGGCAGCTTCAGCACTTTAGCTCTTAGAGGAACATCTTCTGCAGTGTAGAACTTGTCTTCTTTAAACATCATAGGCACCTGCACAATATTATAGTTATCAACGTAGAAGGGTGCATTTTGAGTCAAATTTGGGTGGAAAGGCATCTGCCAGGCTCCTGCGGAGGAGATAATATTCTAAGTTTAGTCATAATCATTATAGTCCCGAAGTGCAAACATGAATAGAAGTCAAAGTATAATTAATAACACAGAAAAGGTGAAGTTCTACAAGGATTTAATTTACCTTGAAAGAAAATTGTGTTAATTAACAGGAGTTTGATCTGTTCATCCAGGGTGGAAATCATCTCTGTAACCTTGCCCTTAGTCTTGTCCCTAATGTAGTCATTGATGACACTGACACTCTCTATTGTGTCCGCAAAGTCAACAATTTTGATGTCCGCATTAAAAAACATGTTCATTTTGTCTTCAAACTCCCTCTCTATGATAAATTGTGGATGTACAAAGAGGGCCATGCCATGGTCCAGTTTCAGTGATCCGTTTTGTGTGATATTCTCATGAAGGAGCTGAAACAGTTTCGGGATATGCTCTGGCTGGTCAGCCCTCTCCAGCTCCTCCAGGTTGAGTACCTTCAGGATTTCCTTGTGTGTGACACCACCAGAAGCCATTAGGAGAGAAGCAAAACTAGTAGAGATGCTCAGAGGTGAGAAAAAGATGTTCTTGTCATGGTAACTGGATACTTTTCTGTAAAGGTTCATGGCAAAGTCCATATTTTTGAAGGTGAGATCTGAGATGGTGGCACTGGGAAGTTCTGCTTGTTGGACAGGAGGGAGAAAGCAGACAAAGGCCAGGAAGAAAAAAAAAGCCATCTTCATTTTGTGTATCACCATAATTTGGAGAGGTTTGGGTGCACAACCTGAAACATGACAATGTTAAGATTAAAAAAAAAACCAAAAGCATAATTGAACAGTAACTAAATCTACAAAAAATCTAAGATCTCACCAACTGCATCCTTATTTCTTCCTTATACTTATAAAATACTAATAAATTCAGTTAGTTGTGACTGAAATACACTTCTAAGTTTAACTAATTGTCATACGTACCTTTCAGCTCGGCCACGGCTGCGCCTGAAATTTCCATGTATTATTTGGGGAAACAAAGTGCAAGTGTGCTCTGCATGTTACACATTAACCACAACACATGCATTCAGACGTGTTGCCACAAGAATCAATCAATAAGTAAATGAGACATGAGAAACATTAGGAGTGAATTTCACTTTAATCCCGGAACAAGAACCAATATATTAAATGAAAGAATGTGCTGCTCTAACATGAAATATATATAAAAAAAAATGAATTTAAGAACGCAGTGAATAAAATAACGATAAAAACCCGAATACCATCATTTTATACTCTTTGACAAGTGCATTTTAAATATAAAAAAAAAAAAAAAAAAAAAAAAAAAGAAAATCCAAAAAAAAAAAAAAACAACAAAAAAAAACAACAAATTCCTCAAAGCGTATGAAGTGTGACACATTTCTGATACATTATCTTTGGATTTTCATTGATTCATATTATGAAGTCATCCTTTTTCTTTGTTATTTTTCAAGGTCTTAATCAGCAAATATATGCAACCAATGTATCTTTCTTTGTTCTACTAATGTATACAACACTGCTCTGAAGCTTAATTGGAATACAAAGTAAATCAAATCAGAGCAATTAAACTGTCAATTGTTTGTGTAGAGGTGTCCACAAGGGGCATCATTCTTTAAGATAACTGCTTTCCATGGTTCATGAAACACACTGATGAAAGAAGAACAAACAGAGGAATGGTATACCAGGAAAGTTGGTTGGACATGCCAGATTTCTGGCTTTTGTGACCATACAATGCTGGAACAACTCATGTTTGCATGTTCTTTGTTCCCCACTTATACTGGACAAAAATAAGACAAATATGCATAATTCTTTCACAATTCAATCAAAATGGACAAGAGACCCTTAAACTGTGTTTGTAAGCTGTCAAATCAAAAGTTTTATTATGCCTACTTGCACACTTAAAAGTAGTAACAAAGCCACAACATCCAAAATATGCAGCTCTAAATGAATTGGGAGATCACTTTCAGACTGTCAAGTATAACGGCTGATGATGTCAGGAATAAATAACCCACAAATGTTAGTGCTATCACAAGTTTAAAGAAGGATCTTTTTCTGGTGATGTGTGTTTCCCCCCCCCCCGCCCGATCACATTATGTTCTATAAACTCAAGTCCAATACAAAGACAGGAATCACTGTCATTAGCTAAGCCCCCTTTTAACAACCTCTCCTTTCCATTCATCTGATGACATTTTAATCAGACTTTATGTTTGACCGAGCACCCTGGTCACTTTTCTGTAAAAGTCTTACTATGTCAGATTTAGTATAATGTATGTGTAAGTTTCAGCACAGCACAAGTATGAATGTGCGCAGTCGCATTAACAGGGAGGCATGCACAGGATTACAACTGTGCATGCCTCTTGCATCTTTGAGATTCAGCTAACTAAAGAAAGCCATAAACAGCAATAACATGTATGTTTGCAATAAGATTAAAACATTTCTCTGTGGTGCATTTTTTGCTCTTCCCTGTGTGGGAGGGGGAGGGGCAGTTCTCTCACATCTTGCAGCACTATGCAGCGCACACACATACACACAGACCCTGCTCTTAGTGGCAGTGGCTGAAGAACTAAATATTCAAGGATATGATTACACTTTACTAGAATCAGTGTTGACAATATGTCAAATATCATGTGCATACTGTGTCTCCCTCTGTCTCTGTTGTGATTATGTCTGAATGAAGCAGTGAGGAACATTAATGTAAAAGTGACCTATCTCTGAATGAAAGAATGCCATCGTTTTAACAGATTGATGAAGCCAGCAATATTTTGTATCCCATATCTGAAAAGGGCTTACAAAGCTTTTATCTATGGTCTAAACATTGGTCTCATATGGCTTTCATAGAATGCCCATGTCAACATGTTGTCACCTCAAAACAACAAAACACACCCTTTCCATGCTATTCCTTTCCATGTCTTCCACCCCCCCCAAAAAAACAAAACAAAACCAAAAAACAAAACAGAATAAAAAACTGTATACAATAGAAATAGAAGGCGCCATGGCTAAAAAGGCAATTGCAACTTGGATTAACTGCATCATGAGTCTTGTGGTCAACCTTTTCCCAATCTCAGTACTTCACTGAGTCAGACTAGACTAAGTGCTGTCTTTTCTTTTCCACAGTTCTCTTCTTTATAGCCTGTCAGTGAACTAACCAGGGGTAAAGTGTCAGCCTTTGACTGTCCTCAGGTTCGCATGTGCAAAAGGTTAGAGGAGGGAGAAAAGCTACCCCTGTATGGGGTGCCAATCCAGGCAGCTGGTAAACAACATAGGCAAACCTGTCACAACTTCACTGGCTGGGCTTTTGTTGTTGGTCCTCCTCAGAGCCAGTGTTTACTGATCCTAGTAAAAGGAAGTGGGCTTGGGTTAATATCTTCCATTAAATTTAAAATATGTATTACATTTACATTAGAAAAGAGATTTGCTCACCTGAACTGCCAGTTGGCTGTGTATCTGGTTGTTGAGGAATGTTTGGCTGAGCTTGTTGCTGCTGCCTAAACAGTCAACACAGTGGACCTGTATCAAAATCCATGTTTTCTCTGTACGCTTAAAAAGGAGGATGCAATATGCTGTTCTTACTGCAGGATAGAATTCCATTTTTAATTAGCGTTTTAGTTAAACCTACCGATCAAAGTAGGCTTGTCTTCTCTTCCTCAGTTCCTCAGCTGTAAGCGTCTCACTCTGGCCTTCTCTTTGTTCTCCTGCAGCACTCCCTGCTGCCTGGCCCCCTGATTTTACATTTCCCACTTCACACTCTGAAGACTTGTTGCTCATTACTGCTCCTTTAATTTAAAAAAATATTAAT
Source organism: Paratilapia polleni (assembly GCA_015106735.1). NCBI lineage: Eukaryota > Metazoa > Chordata > Actinopteri > Cichliformes > Cichlidae > Paratilapia > Paratilapia polleni. The sequence goes on along the minus strand of VUQI01062964.1, from coordinate 20,684 downwards.
TTCCAAAATTAAGCTTTTACCTATGTTAAGTACCAAATGGAAAAGATGACAGCATACATATTACTTAAAGCAATGTTAGTGTGAATGTGAAGTACAATTTGTGAAATTAAGACTAAAAAAATATATAACTGGCACACTGATATCATCCATTTTTTTTTTTTTATTTTTTTTTTAGTTAGTAAAGTACAGAGAGAAATCTAACTTTATAACATCAACTATTTTGTATTCTCAAATTTTTGTAAACTACAACCATGAAACAATATAACATTTTGTACCTTGCATACTGAGCTGTATGGCCCTGCGAAGATCAGCTTCTTCATCTTCCACATCTATGTCCTGTCTGCTGAGTGCCAAAGCTCTCTTCAGTTCCTCATCTTCATCCACTACTTCATCCTCCACACCAAAGCCCATCTCCGTCTGGCCCAGAGCAAGTGGCCTGCTGCTCACAGAAAATGACTTAATCAGTTGCCACAAGTAGGTCACAAGTTTATTTTAAGCAATATAAAACATAAAGTAAGATGCTCCTTTATGAGTATTTTCTGGCTCCTCCTTATTGCACAGACTGCACATACACACCCTGAACTTGTCTGGGCCTCATCCTCTCCGATTAGTCTGGGCCGCTGCTGCTGCTGGACCCTCATGATTCCAAGAATCTGCTCTGCTTCACACTCGGGAAGGTTTCCTCGGATCACAAATATGGAATACCCTGCACAAATACAGCTCCTGTAAACTTTTCTGCAGCGCAACATCTAAACAAGCGAATGAAGGTCAGTTTTTAAATACCTTCTTGCTGCAACTGTGCAAGGAAAAGGGCTAGATAAGTGTCTGATATCAATTCTGGTCCAGTTAGAAGGGAATTCAAGTTAAACCACTGGAATGAAAACAGAATGAAAAACTTTAGTACAGGAAGCTGCATTAATATAATTTATGAAAACAAGTACCTCATACCTGTTGTCCAAGTTTGCGTATAGTGAACCAGTGCTCCTTGTAGTTGCAAATGAAGGCTTTCTCATTTCTGAAACATTGAAGTCAAAATCAACTTAAACTGTAAGTGAATGCAAATTAGCCTTTGCACAATGAAGTCTTGACTAAGAAACTTTACATTGGATTTATCATCAGGCTCTGGTACTCGCGGCTGTTGAAGAGGATTAGCTCCAAGCCCCAAACTCGAAGAGCATTGCTAATTACCTACAAAAAAAATTGATGACAGCACACAGAATTGATGACTACCAATTACAAGTACAGATTTGTTATAAAGAACGAATGTGTTAAACTCACTTGTATTGAAAAGAACCCACTGTCATCCATGTTCCCAGATGGTTGCTATAAACACAAACACAGAACAATAACAAAACGAAGAAACTGTGAATAACATCCATAAACAGGCTGCTGCAGTATAAACTGCCCTCTGTCTCTATTCACCTGTAAGAAGGTCCTGTACTCCTCGCTGGCCATACCTCCCTCTGCCATCCTCATCCTTTCCTCTTCATCAAGCTGATGAGCAATTGAGGACAGATCCACAGGAGTGAAATACTCGCCTTGCAGCAGGTTGTTGAGGCAGTGCTGGGCACAGAGGGACCCCTCTTGCTGCAAATAAAGAATCAGTATTTTTTTTTTAACCCGCCCACGACAATTAAGAGTACTAACACGGCCGTATGATTTTAAGGGGTTCGTAACAACTTTGGTAGCTTTATGAAGGTGAAATTATCCCCTTCAACATCTGTTCTCGCCCCACAAGTCAGAGCAACATACAGCTAGCTACTACGTGAACTACGTAAACAACACACACAACTGGTCTTATCAGCCCTCTGCAACAACAGACTGCTACGTTAAGCCAGTTCCTTTACTAAAAATGAGAAAAATAACACGCCTGCGACTGTTAAAACGCTTTCTGCGTTGATACTCCAAGCTAAATAGAAACTTTTCCAACATCATCATTAGCAAGTGAGTTAGCATTTTAGCTGTCTGGATAACAACACAGCCAAACATCACCACATATATCGTACCAGCTAGATCATGCCGGTGAACAAATTGCTGCCACAAGTCCAAAGCATTCCCTAATAAGCACGACCATTAACGTGACGCTAAGTACTTTAAGATAAATGTTTTAACTTACTTTCTCATGAAATATGGAATCCATGTTCAGCTTTCTGTCAAACATTCAACTCTGACCTCTAGCCCCGCTGCGTTCATCACTAAAGAGAGAAGTGGACCAGCGCCTCCACAGGCTGGGGTCCTACAGCACCAGCATTCCCTCTATTCAAATGGTTTTGGTCGTAAGAACAGTCTCCTAGCGACATCTCCTTTACGGCAAATGGAATATGGCGGCGAGTGAGGAAACCCTAGACGGACTGGAGCTCAGCAGGGTATGATTTTTTTTAGTTATCTAATATAACTGACAGTGGTTACCGAGATTCAGGGACAAAACATTGAAGTGTAATGTGTTAATTCCTCTGAGCAATACGATTTGAAGGCGCAGGGAAATGCTATCATATTTACCAAGCTAGCGCTCATAGCTATCTATGTGCTAGCTGCCTAACTAGCGTCAATTCTGCAGAGGTTAAGTGCAATGATCGTATGTTGATAGCCTTGGCTGAGTAGACGTCACAGACAAGGAAATGTTTACATGTTTTCCACAGTCTGCTCCATCCCGTAATATCTTGGTAGTCGCGTTTGTCCATGAGTTGCCATGAGTTTATACACTTTCAAGCACTGCCGCTTCGACTGCTTTTGGACCTCGGGGGCTTTCTGCGTTACGCCGCTCATAAACATCGCTCGTGTTTCTCGCAATGTGAAAGAGAAACTGGGCTCCCTTTTTGACGGCAGCAAGGACTTTGACTTGTTTCAGAGATGTTGCATATCAACGCTTGCAAAATCAACTCTATAAGATATGAAAACGATGTGATACCTTGTGCAATTTGACTAATTACATTGAGTTTATAGTACTGCAGAAATACTGCACACACTGTTGTTGTCGTTATGAACAGTTCACCAGAACACCGAATCCTTTCTCTCTGTACAGTGCTGCCAGTATATAATATTCTCACGATACGATTACAATGTCTAGAAGAACTAATGATATTATTGTGATACATTACTGTGCAAAAGTCTTAAGCCACCCCTCATTTCTTCATATTTTGCTTCCAAGGAGTCAGACTTTCTTGTCATTTTTTAAAGTCATCTTGAGCAATAGTTCTACAGGCTTTCTGAAGGTCTTTCAACGTTTTTCTTTGGACACTGGCTGCTTTCTCCACTCATTTTCAGTCCAGTCCTTGTACCTGACCATTTTTACAGGAATTATTTTTATTTTTTGTGTTAAGCCACTTAACACTGACCCCTGAATCATTCAAGCATAAAAAAGCACCTAACTCATGGGATGAACCAGTGTTGTATTTACATATAACAAACAACTTAGCAAAGAATCAATTTTAAACTGTATCTTTAGGCACTTTGTTACTAGCAGCCTGTCGCAAAAACACATAATTTGTTCCCATTTCTTTAGCTGAATCTACAAAGAATGCCAAAGATAACACAGTTTGACAGGCATAAAATTGTATTTTTGCACAAACAAGGTTATTCCCAAAGAGCTATTAGCTGAAAACTTGGCATATCTCAGCATGGTGTGCAATGTGCCCTTACAAAAATGTAAGCTGGACAAGTGGAGGACAAAAGAAGTGACAGGCCTAAAAAAACTATCTACACCAGATGAAGAGTATCTGAAAGCCATGTCCTTAAGAAATAGGAAAAAATCCAGCAAAGATCTGACACAGGACCTGAGAGATGCATCTGACCCTTCAGTTGATCCATCTACTGTTCACTGAAGCCTCATCAGAAATGGTCTCAGTGGAAGGGTGGGTGTCAAGAAGCCATTCTTAAGGTAGGGAAATGGGGAAAAGGCTGAGGTATGCCAAATTACACAAGAACTGGACTGAAATCTCAGTGGCTACAGATCTTATGGAGAGATGATCCAAATTTGAAAATTTGGTTCAAATTATTGTCAATATAATATGTGTGGAGGAGGTCAGGAGAGAGGTACAACAGTGAGTGTCTACAGCCATCTGTAAAACACAGTGGAACCTCTGTCATGTTTGGGGCTGCATTTCAGCCAGTGGTGTTGGAGATCTTATCAAAATTGATGAAATCATGAACACAGAAAAGTACCATCAGATTTTGATTCACCATACAATACCATCTGGAAAGCATCTGATTG
>VUQI01062963.1:2398-13266 GCA_015106735.1 Paratilapia polleni | reverse complement strand
TGCCAAGTTTCAAAATAACAGTCATTCTGTCTTAGTGTGTAGGTGCTGTGATGGAAGAGGTCCTCAACCCAATAGCACTCAGCCTTCCAGGAGGAAAAGAACAGACTGTGTTAGAGAGGTCAGAATATTCTAGATTCAGTGGTAGAAGGCAACCAGTCATTTTTGTGGCTGTGAGTGTAGGCTTCTCTCTCTAATTGTATCCTGTTCTGACCAGGTGTACCCTAAGGTGCAACACTGTGTATGTACATTAAAATAAATGCTGCACATATCAGCATAAACTGGCAATAACACCAGAATATTTAAATAAAGTATTATATACCTGCATGCTATGAAAACAACACAACCACGTCCTTAGCCCTCCACAACAGTTGATCTTCGGAACAAGCAAGTTGTTCAACCGGAAGAGTTGCAGGGAATATTATCAGCAGCTGAAATGTTTGGCCCACAGATTTCATCAATCTTAATTTTGTAGAATTTGGTATGATATTTTCTCTTTTCAGGAAGCCAGTTAGATATAGAATGAAAAGGTGGTGGATAATTCTGGACAGTTGTTGTGGAATGAAAATTTGTTTAATACTGACCAACTAACACAAGTAAATTGAAATCATCAATGGAAAATAAAGATTCTTTATTTGCTAAATGCAAATTAAAACAACTGTAATGGCTGACAACATTATATAGTCTAAACTAAACAATTAAAATAGGCAGGGTACTTACTGTGGAGGATGTACAAACTAAATTATTAAAAACCACCATGTGTCCACACAACTTGCACTGGAACCTACTCTGCAAGCTTCAAGAGGCCACCACCATTCAGGTCCACCTCATTGCATGCAAGGAGCGGTGAGGTAACCACAGTCACTCCCCACAAAAACAAAACAAACAAACAAACAAAATCATTTTTATGTATATACTATATGTCTTCAATAAATAGTATGTAATGGTTATTAGAACTAAATGGGAAATATTGGTAAAACCTGAAGCAATAACATAAGATAAAATAAGATCTACTTTACAGTATTTATCATTAATTTTGTTACAGCAGAAGAAAATACAACACATATATAACAAATACACCATATGGACAAATATATTGGGCCACACCTCTTAATCTTTGAATTCAGGTGTTTTCAGTCCCATTGGTAAAGACCCCAGGGTAAAGACCCCATATATTAGGGTCTTTACCCTAATATATAAAGCGCCTTGAGGCGACTGTTGTTGTGATTTGGCGCTATATAAATAAAATTGAACTGAATTGAATTGAATTGCCACAGGTGTAGAAAATCAAGCACCCAGTCTGCCTTTACAAAGATCTGAGAAAGAATGGCTCATCCTACAGAGCTCACCGAATTCAAGCGTAGTACTGTACTAGGATGCCACCATTGCAAAGTCTGTGAAATTTCTTCCATCCTAGATATTCCACAATCAACTGTAAGTGGTGTTATTGCAAAGTGGAAACGTTTAGGAACCACAGCAACTCAGCCACAAAGTGGCGGACCACGTAAAGTTACAGAATGGGGAGTGCTGAGGGGCGTAGTTCGTAAAAGTTGCCAATGCTCTGCTGACTCAATGACTGCAGAATTCCAAACCTCCCCTGGCATTAACATCAGCACAAAAACTTTGCTCTGGGACCTTCATGGCATGGGTTTTCATGGCCGAACAGCTTCTGTAGGTGTAATGTGTAGGTGGCCCAGTACTTTTGTTCATAGTGTAGCTTAAACAAGTAGAATGGTATCTAACTCATTAAATTAAAATACAATCTGACAAAAACAAATATCTTAATGAGGTAAAAACTAATCTGAAATCAAAATAGAATAATGTAAATAAGTATAAATTTAAATAAAAATATATGGCAATAATATATTGTAAAACAAGTAAATTATTTCAAAATCAGTAAAGTAAAAAGAAAATTTAAATTGGCTTAGTAAATTTAGTAAAAACAGCATAGCAAATAAACAATATTAAGTGGCTCAGTGTAAGAGTGTGAAGTGTAATGCACAGTATAGTGCAATAAAGTGCCTTAATGTGTGCTCGGGGTTGAAATAAACTTTTAACATGAGAGAACAGATGATTTGCTGCTAGACAGATGTGTTGCATTGTAGAGACATAATGCATGTAGTATGAAAGACTTCCTGTATCTGTCCTTCCAGCAACGGAGCTGAATCAGTCTGTCTAGTAAGTGGTGCAGGAGGTGGTCAGGATTATCCATGATGTATAACAGTTTCTTTAGTTACCGCTCCACCACAGCTTCAAATGTGTCCAGTGTACAACCAATCACAGAGCAGACCTTCCTGATCAGGTTATTCAGTCTGTTGGTGTCACCAGCTCCAATGCTGCAACCCCAGCAGACCCCAGCAAAGTACACTTGCCACAAATGAGTGATAGAAACCACATTTTGCTGCATATGTAGAAGGATCTCAGCTTCCTAAGGAAATATAGCCTGCTCTTCCCCTTCTTGTATACAGCCTCTGTGTTGGTCTTCCCATTCAGCCTGTTGATGTGGACCACAAGGTAATTGTACGACTACACAACATCAACAACCTGTCCCAGGATAGACACAGGCCTTATAGCTGTCGTCTTCCATGTGTAGTTGATTACCATCTCTCTGGTCTGGTCAGACAATTCCACAAAATCATCCACTAGTGGTCTGTACTCCTCCTCCTGCCCATCACTAATAGATCCAAGTGCTGCAGAAACAGTATGACGAGCATGAGTTGTACCAAATGTCTGAGGTGTACAAGGTGAACAGGAATGGAGACAGCACAGGTCATTATGCATTAGTAGCATTTACAAACAGCAGGTCTAATGCTTTGTTGTCTCTAGTGGGACACTACCTTTGCATCAGCTGATGGTTGAATAAAAAAAGTAACAACAATAACAGAGGAAAATTCTCCTAGCAAGTAATACAGACACATTCAAACAGCTAGCAAATCAATATCAGGGCCACAGAAACTGGTTATAAAAATGGTTGTACAGTAATTCTTAACAGTTGATGCAATACTTTTGTTAAACCCCTTGAATAGAGATATAAATGAGCTAGACTCGATGGACCCATAATCACTCATGTTAGTCTATAACAGACTGCATTTTAAAGCTCTGTAAAGATGAATACACTTGTTTATTTGTCTTGGCAATGACAATTAGGGAAATGCTATCATAACTAATGCAAATTTTGCCCATTATTTATTATGCATTTCAACTGTAATTAATACAATTTTTTTTCTACATAAATGTGTAATCTGATCACTCCTGATTCTTCTGGCATGGTGATATGAAAAGGTCTCTTGGTTTAAAAAAAAAAAAAAGATAGTCAATGAGCACAGAGGGAGAAATAATGGTTGGCCAATCAGCTCCATAGGTAAGGATTAACAGTGTTGTCAAGCTGTGCACCATGACAGTGATATTTTGCTTCTTGTTGACAACATCAAAGGCATGGCTATTAAATGACAAATAGAGGAACTGTTATGTCTTTTCTTCACTTGTAAAACCCAGGAATAACCTATATAACCTGTATATTGTTGTGGATCAGTAAATAATTGAAATGATGTTAGATTCAAGTGGATACGTTGGTCTTTATTGACTGTTTTGGGAAAATCTGTTAGAGTGAAAGCAATATCACACTAAAGATGGAAACTGAGTGTAAGCTGACAGACCTGTCTCATATTAGGCTAAATCTGCATTGAATATAGCATTCTCTATCCCCATTAAAAACAAAACAAACCAATTTAAAAAACCCACTCTGAATCATTTAATGTTTATCTGATTACATTGTAATCAGATTTGTATTTCAAAGGTTTACTAAAGGGTGATATAAGATAATTATTCACCATATATTTGTTATTTTCCCAGAATGCCAGTCCACAGCCATTCTGGGCTCATGTATGCATTGACACAAACACATCTGCATGTGATAAAGGTGCAGCAAAACAATTAAACAAGTCTCTAGGCAGCAGATGGGCTTTTGCAAGACAGGTGTGACAAGGAGCGAATGAGATTAATTCTTATTAGATGGTTTCAAACTAAGCTTCTTCCCAACAGAAGCGGTGTTACACATTAAGATAGCAAAAAAGCCACATAAATGACTCAGCTGAAGTTGCTTAAAAAATTTAAACTACACTTTTACTTTACATACAGTTTTACTTCCATTTCAATTACTGTTTATATGTATGTTTTCATTCTATGTAATACACCAACACTCTGTATTTTTCAACCTTTGAGGATCTCGTTATAGTCTCTGTTTTAACTTCAAAGCTGTTGTTTTGATTTAATCCAGTTAGTTTTACTTTTAGTTTACTTTGGTGTTTAGTTTCCCACCAATTTTCTTCGCCACCTTTCTGCAGTCACTTAACTTATAATATTATAGCTCTAGTAGGTCACCTCTCTCTCTCTCTCTCTGTAAGAATCTTTGTACTCACTGAAATAAAGCTTTGTAGTGACTTTCTATGTTGTTTTCTTTTCCTTTTGTTTTTGGATACTTTAGGCTATTTTTAAAACTTGGCTTTTGCCTATCTATTGCCTGCTTTGATTGTTTCATTGGCTGACTTCCAATATATGACTGCATATCTGCTTCTACAGTTTTGGATTTTGGAATTAAATCTGTCTTTGGTGTTCTGTATTTGGGTCCCTTCCTCTTTGAACAACCACAATATTATCACGTTTTATTGCCAGTTGCATCAAAGCAAAGTGAATCACAGCTGTAGTTTTCTACTTTAGAAGATGTTGGGAATCCACTGCCTTTTATATCCCATAAAAGGTGATTTGCTTAATTTTATAACTGATAGTCACAGACTACTGGCATTCATTATAGCACAGTTACTATAGCACTCTTACTGATGATTGTACACATCAAACTTAACAGCCAAACCAACCAAACTAAAAGTAACTTGCTGTAACTAAACCTTGGACATACAAATCACTTGGCATCTCTCCATAGTGAGTCACTGGTTTAATTAGTCCCTATAAACCTCATCCATAAGTCAATGAAAAAAACATCCATCCATCCATCCAGCTAAAAAGAAACTGCATCGGCTAATGAACATAACATTTTTTTAAAGTATATGAATGCATGAAAAGATAAATTGATATAAGATATTAAAAGTCATAATGCTCTGTATGCACAGAGGATTTTCAGGACCTACTTTTCAATGTGGAAGTGTAAGGTTAATGAGAGAGGCAGTCTTCACAGATTGCTTATGGTTAGAATATGGCTTCTGGTTTTTACTCTCTGCCAGATTCAAAATAAATTATTATTAATTATAAATTTTTTACACTTGTACTATTGCACTATTGAAAGAATCAATAAAATTTTGACTTCAGTAATTATTCTGGGTGATACTGAATTATAAAAGTTAAACTTTATAATTCACAAATGTGTTTCCTTGGATTTGCATAGACATTCTTACATATAAAACAATACTTACTAATTTGTCTTTTGACATCTATCATATGATCCTTCGTTCACTTGCATAAAGAATATTGTAATAATATATAAATGTATATATTGCAATCTTTCAACATAATTCATTATGCAAATTTTTTCTTGCCATATTAATGTCCCTATGCTGTCTTTACTAGAGAGAATTTGAGTCATATTGTTTTATAGATTTTATGAAGGTGCAAAAGCAATGCAATGTACCATTGGTATCAACATTTTTATTAGCTCTACCATTTTAGAAGTAATAATTTAAACAATATTATAAGTAATATTATTAAACTATTTGCTTTATTCAAGGTATTAAATTAATGTATACTGACCTATTTTTAATATGTAAATGAGACAGTGATGTGCTCATTCTGCATTGGTCAGTCTTTTATCAACTACAACCTTTTTGCTCAAACCTTACACAGTTACCACTTGTTGAATTCCTTAATTTGTTGTATTATTGAGGTCTGCTGTTTGTTTATTGATTTATTTACAATTATGTATTGACATAAGACAATACTTAAGGAATACCAAAGAAGAACATTGAGTGGAGAAAAAATATAGAAAGGTAGCATGCAATTCATTGTGGTTGCAAAAAAGGAGCCACCAAAATATTGTTCTTAGTTTGTTAACTGCCTATATTTTTTGACAGTGCATGTTTCTGTTTGTTTTTAGTTGTGCAACCACAATATAGTGCATGCATGTCATTTCAAAAGCCATTTTCTTTTCATCTAGGGTTAGAGCTTTCTTATTTTCCTCATTACTTCCCAAGGAAATGTGGAGAAAAATTTGCATACTGGTGAAATTGAAAACAACATTGAGGAACTAAAATGCCAGCTCACTCAGAGAGGGGCTTTGATCGTTTTCTAAATGAGGGTGGTCTTGTCAGGCCCTTCATTGTGAGTGATTGTGTTCTGAGCAAGAAGGTGTGATCTCCCCATTGTTTTGCTTCATAATGAAACCTCAACCCTTGCAGTTAGCAGTATCCCACTTTGTATTCCTCTTCAGCTATCTATCTGTATCTTGTAATGTATCATTTATTTGTCTCCATGGAGACCACTGCATCTGACTGCAGTTGCTACGTGTATAATTCTAGGCAAAGTAATAATGAATAGCTTGCACAATATCTCCACTGACGTAGCATTCAATCAAATGTCCTGCTTCTAGCACATGAACAGTCTTATTCAACTTAATACTGGGTGCAGGTCTGTGTTGTACTTACGAGGGACAAACACAGCCAATGCTGATTCTTATTTGATATGGATGGAACATCAGTATATTAAATATTTGATCGCAAGATTTGTTCTGTATTTGAGTTCTTATGTCAGCTGTAGAGGTGGAAAAACTATTAAAATCATCACCCAAAGTAGGAGCAGAAATACCACAAAGTAAAACATACCGAATTACATAGGTAAAATTCCTCTAACTAAAAAAATTGAATAGAGGAAGAATAGAATTAAATGCAAAGTTCATTGGAATTGGGGCAGTGATTTGGTGCAGTAGTTGGTGTGGTGGTTAGCACCATTGCCTCACATTGCTAACCCTGAGATAGACTGGCAACCTGTCCAAGTTGTTTCATGCCCTTTGCCCTATGGCCCGCAACCCTGAACTGGATAAGCAGTCGAGGAAATGGATGGATTAATCAAAATAAAAAGTGGCTCATTAGCGTGTTAACTTATATTAACTGAGAGAGGCTAATTATTTATTTCAGAAAGGAGATAAAGACCACTCACCAGGCAACAACTCAAGGATATTTTCTAAATGTAAAATTACAAAGAATTTGGGGATTTCATTATCTGCAGCACATAAAATCAATAAAAGAAAAACTAAATCTCCTTACACAAGGGAGGAAGCTGAAAACCAATATCCAATAACCATGAAGTTGGGACCCTCGGGTGCCAATGCAGTGAGAAAAGATAACGTTCTGATTTAGAAATCACTGCATAAGATGAAATACTTATGGAAAGCCATAGTCACTGGAGCTTGTTGCTGCATCCACAATGCAAATTAAAGCTCAGAACACAAAAAAAGAAACAACATACAGAAAGGCGTGCCATTTCCACATGGAAAAGACCAAAAAATAAACAAACATTAAAAACCTTTCCCTCTGCCTTCATCAGTAAATGTTTATATCATCCGTAATTTACTTAATTCTTATAATTATGTTACATGTTTTTTTATTTTCCATATGTGTAATGTATAAAGACAACATTGTGCATGTAATTCAACAACAAACTTTCAGCTTTAATCTTACTGGCCACTTTGTTAAGTATACCTGTTCATCTGCTCGTTAACAGAAATATCTAATCAGCCACTCAGTGCATTTAGCCTTGTATACATGGTCAAGATGACCTGCTGAAGTTCAATCTGAGCATCAGAAGAAAGGTGATTTAAGTGACTTTGAAAGTGGCATGATTGTTCCTGTCAGACGGGCTGGTCTGAGTATTTCAGAAATTGCTGATCTACTGGGATTTTCCCACACAACCATCTCTGGGGTTTACAGAGAACTGTAAACCCTAGAAAACTGCTTCAAGCTGATAGGAAGGCAACAGTAACTCAAATAACCACTGGTTACAACCAATGCACAACACATCGAACCTTGAAGACCACACCAGGTGCCACTCCTGTCAGCTAAGAGTCTACAGTTTGCACAAGCTCACCAAAATTGGACAATAGAAGATTGGAAAAACATTGCCTGATCTGATGATTCTCAATTTTGTCTGCGATATTCGAATGGTCTGCTTTGAGCTGATAGGAAGGCAACAGTAACTCGTTATAACCAAGGTATGCAGAAGAACACACAACATGTTGAACCTTGAAGCAGAGGGGCTACAGCACAGCAGAAGACCAAACCAGGTGTCACTCCTGTCAGCTAAGAACTGGAAATTGAGGCTACAATTCACACAGGCTCACCAAAATTGAGCAACAGAATGTTGAAGAAGAAGAAAATGTTGAATGGTCTGATGAGTCTCGATTTCTGCTGCCACATTTGAATGTCAGGGTCAGAATTTTGTGTAAACAACATGAAAGCATGGATCATCCTACCTTGTATCAACAGTTCAGGCTAGTGGTGATGGTGTAATGGTGTGGGGAATATTTTATTATCACACTTCGGGCCCCTTAGTACCAGCTGTTTAAATGCAACAGCCTGCCTGAGTATTGTTGCTGACCATCTCCGTCCCTTTATCACTACAGTGTATCCATCTTCTGATGGCTGCTTCCAGCAGGATAATGAGCCACATCAAAAAAGCTCAAATTATCTCAAACTGGTTTCTTGAACATGACAATTCCAAACTGTACTCAGATGGCCTCCATAGTCACCAGATTTCAATCTAGTAGAGTAACTTTGCAATATGGTGGAACGGGAGATTCACCTCACAGATGTGCAGCAGACAAATCTGCAGCAACTGTGTGATGCTATCATGTCAATATGGACCATCTGAGGAATGTTTCCAGCACCTTGTTGAATCTATGCCATGAAGAATTAAGACAGCTCTGAAGGCAAAGGGGGGGCCAATCTGGTACTAGCAAAGTTTAATGAAGTAGCCGGTGAGCGTAATTCAAGGGGTTGAACAATAATACTCCTATTGAGTAATACTCTTATTGACTCTTGAGGAAGAAGTAATTTTTATACAAAGTCCCCTATTTTCAGGAATGTAATTGGACAGCTCATTCGAAAGCTGTTTCATGGAAAGGTGTGGACTATTTCCTTATTATTTCTTAATAAACTAAGCAGACCAAAGGTCTGAAGATGATTCCAAGTGCAAGCTAAAACCCTTCAGAATATTCAGAATATAAGTGAAAAACAGGCACTTTATTATAAGTGCTTATAAGACCCAAAGAGCAGTTTCTAATAATAATAATAATAAATTTATGTATTATTATTATTATTATTATTTTGTATTATTATTATTGTTTTTATTTATTTATTTATTTTTTGATGGGTTGTTTTGTTTTGTTTTGTTTTGTTTTGTTTTTTTGTTTGCTTGTTTTTATAAAGTCAGAGCAGATCTGGGACGGCATTTATTGAACAGACGAAACTGTAACCTGTACCAGACTGACAGGGAGAAAAAACAAAGTATGGGTGTCTTGGAAAGGCTCATAATCTGAAGTATATAACATTCTCTTTAAAACACAGCTGAGGCTTTGTGCATGACACTAGGTGATGTATGGCACTGGATCACTAGTGATTATTGGTTGACAGAAGCAGCCATATGAATGCTGAAGTCTTATCAACTTATTACAAAACCTAGAGGAGATCAGCAGGAGGCATTTCAAAGCTTTTATGCAATAAAACTGACAAATAAGCAAAGAAAGAAGCCATCTAAGCATTGGAATACAAGTATTAGTCAGATCCAGTATATGCCAACATGCTTTGCCCTTGGCAAGCAGCATCACTGGTTGTTGTCTGCTTAATTTTCTTCTGAGGGATTATTTGCACTTGCTTTGAGACCCAAACAAATGCTGGAAAGCTCCAAGATACTATGTCACCAAGTCGGTAAATAAATTGGGTAAAATCTTGACAGGTTATTACACCATGTGGGTTAAGAAGGAGAAAGTTCCAGTAATCCATTATTTACAGTTTGTTTTGGACTTCAAATTAACTGCTTTGAAAAAAAGTAATTGCTTACAAGATTAAGAGTACAGGCAAACCATGCTATTTTTAGACAAAAAAATGTAAGAATATGTCATGAATTTTACATGAAGTCATTTTTTTTTATAGATGTTAAGCTTGTAGTTAACAGTTCTGCTTTAACTCTCTTGTATGAATCGTTTCTAAAAAAAAAAAATGCTTCATCTAAGCATAATGTCATGTTAGTCAAATACTGTTCCAAGGTAGGCAGATAGATAGATAGATAGATAGATAGATAGATACTTTATTGATCCCGCAAGGGAAGTTACTGTGTTACAGCAGCAGCATAAAGAATAAAACAAACAAATGGAAGTGAGGAAATATTTAAAAGAATATATAATGAGCTTAAAAAACTGGCCAACAATCACTAAAGAGAGAACAGCAGAGACATAAAAAAGTTTCTACTGCCTATATAACGAATGACTTCCACTCCTAATATGAAAGAAGAACTAGAGAGAGCTTAAGCTTCATTGAAATTGAGTTTTCTACAAAACCAGGACATTTTGTAGAAAACTCCAAATGCTTGACAAAGCACAAAGTAATGTTTGTATGCATACTTGAAATCACAAAAAAAAAAAAAAATGCTTGAATGCTGATGTGGTTATTTCCATTGCTGTGAAACCTATGAAATATGAATAAAAAGTGATGAAACCTAAAGTAACTCTGCTCCTCTTGAGTCCCCATCTATATGGCAAAATAATGTAAGGAAATGGAATGTGGGTGATGAGTGGACAAGTGTGTCTACTGTATTTACACCTGTTCTGTCACAGCGAGATAAAAACACGTTCACTGTTATCTATTCAGTTTAATCCC
>VUQI01062961.1:0-10765 GCA_015106735.1 Paratilapia polleni | reverse complement strand
TTGTCCCTTGTTGTGTTGTACTGTTTCCCTGCCTGCCAGTACCTTTGTGTGTTTTCCTGGGCTTTCTGTCACTTTGCATTTTGGACTGTATATCTGGACTTCCACCCATAATAAAGGCTCGCCTTTTGTTTTTTGAATTCCGCCTCTGTGGTCTACATTTGGGTCCAACCTGCAACACTCCAAAACATGACATGTGTGGCTCAATAGTTTCTCTTCATTGGACTTTATGGCTGAAGCTGCAGCCATGTAGCTTACTCTGTTGTTCTCTCGTCTGATCATCGAAAATGATTTTGAACCTTGGCAACAAATAGAAGGACATTTCAGCAGTTTGGCAATTCATTATTACAATTCTAGTCTGTGACAGTAGTTTTACTCACCTACTAGCTGTTACTAAGAACAACAATACAGTCAGTTTATGAAAAAACGTGCTGTATCACAGGAAACTTACTTACAGTTTTGCTATATTGCTACAAATGGTTCTTTTAGAAACAGTATGGTATGGTATGGAAACAGTATTGAAGAAATGGCATATTTTTTGAAGCAAACCAAACCACAAAAGCTAAAAGAAGAAAACAGCTACGCAGAATAAGAAAGTGACCAAAAAAAGGTTGATCCAAGCATAAAAACAGTCCTAAGAACAGTTGCACCCTGTACCTTGCGCTGACTTTGCTCTTCTCAACTTAGGCCTTTGAACATCACATATTTCTCTAAATTCTCTTAAAAGGTGAACTTATGCCTTGTTTTTACACTTTGTCCTTCCTTCGTTTTTCTCCTTTCTTTTTCCACTCATCCTGTGCTCTGATGCCTTCTCCTTTTGTTTTTAATCTAAGCAATGTAATGTAATGGAGAATATACACACACATGTCCTTTCTTCAGTAATTTACAATTTACAATGTGTTTTCTTGAGTTTATTATGTGTCTCAGTTCTGTGGTTACCTTTTCATTTTAGGTTGAATTCATCTGGATTCTGATATTTACTTTTATTGTTCTATTCATCTTCCCCCTTTTCTTCCCCCTTTTCTTTTCCTGGAGAAGAATAAAAGAACTATACACATTAATTATTCTTATTCCCAAAAGCTGGCAATACAACACCCGAAACAAGGACATAACCAATGCAAACTAAACTACCCTACAGCCTTCACTTCACTTTGATTATTTTATAACTAATTACCTTCTTTTATAGAGTACTTTTCTAAACACACACTACAAAGTGCTTTACACAGGGTGACAACTTCAAAACAAACAGATTAGCGTAGCATTCATAGTTCACCTGCTGTGGGTTTAACAAGTACAGAATATATCATCATATTAGCAAGTTATGGTGTAAAATGGAAAATGCAACAGTAATTTACTATCACATTGATCATTTGAACTGTGGGACAGCATATTCTCTGTTCCTTTCATAAAGGATGATCCAGTGTATCCTTTGCTAACAGAGGTAATAAAGGAAGCACTGAAGCACCTTCCTTTAGTATTAAGAGAATCCCATCAGGTCTTACCATGGCTGGGATGCAGATACTTTCAGATCACTCAGTGACTCCATCACCTTGCCAAGCAAATCCCACAATTCCACCACAACCTTCTTTAAACCTTAACAATTACAGTCGTTTACCAAACTCTAACTTGTACCCTGACCTTTAAACCTATTATGCTTTTCATTGTTTTCTGTTGTATACTGTTACAGTGGTAGATGTTTGTATTAAACACTGCCGAAGTTTCAAATAATGAGGTCAGGAAGTAATAGCTGTTAGCCAAAAGCTCAGGCTTCAGATTGCTCTAAATGCTCCATTTTGGACATTTCTGTTTTTCACTCCTGGGTCTATTTCACATCAGTGAGAGGAAATTTGCCCACATACGCCCACAGAAAGAGGTGCTCAAGGCAGGCCATATCACCTGCCTGCATAACTTTTCCATCATTCTTGGGTACTCTTTAAGTTTGAGGCTGATCAAAAATGATTTTTTTTATTGTGAAGGAAAGTTGAATTAATTTAGCTTTGCTAAAAAACAAAGTGCAAGACAACAGTGGATACAGTATTTTTCTTTTTTGTCAGCAACACCATAAAAAGCTAGCTTATTTGTTTGCTCCAGTACTTCACACTCTTTCAACAAAAGAGCCCTATCAATCTGAATTTTCTGCTAAGTGAAAGCTAAAAGATGATGCTGTTCTATCTAAAAAGAGCAATGCTGAGAAGTTAGAACTGCAAACTGTAAGTAACTTGTATTTGTCTTGCATTGATAATTGGACTGCGTGGCTTGTGAACACAGTTTCAGTGAAAAACATTAGTAGACACTATTAATAATGTAGTTAACCTCTTTATAATTGCAAGCAGTTTTTTAATATTTACAAAAATGTGAAGACTTTGAATATTTCACCATCTACAGTACATAATGTCATCAACAGATTCAGAGAATCTGGAGAAATCTCTGTACGCAAGGGACAAGGCTGAAAACCATTAAAAACAGGCATGATTCTGTCATGGAAATCCCTGCATGGGCTCAGGAACACTTCCAGAAATCACTGTCTATGAACACAATTCACCGTGCCATCCACAAATGCAGGTTAAAACGCTATCATGCAAAGAAGAAGCCATATGTGAACATGATCCAGCAATGTTGCCATCTACTCTGGGTCAAAGCTCATTTAAAATGGACTGAGGCAAAGTGGAAAACTGTTCTGTGGTCAGACGAATCGAAATTTGAAATTCTTTTTGGAAAACATGGACACTATGTCCTCCAGACTAAAAAGGAGAGGGACCATCTGGCTTGTTATCAGCGCTCAGTTCAAAAGCCTGCATCTCTGATAGTATGGGGGTGCATTAGTGCCTCTGCAATTGGCAGCTTGCACATCTGGAAAGGCCCCATCAATGCTAAAAGGTATATACAGGTTTTAGTGACATACAGTGCTGTGAAAAAGTATTTGTCCCCTTCCTGATTTCTTAGTTTTTTGCATATCTGTAACACTTAAATGTTTCAGATCATCAAACAAATTTTAATATTAGACAAAGATGACCTGAGGAAATACAAAATGCAGTTTTTAAATGATTTCATTTATAAAGGGAAAAAAGCTATCCAAACCTACCTGGCCCTTGACAGTACAATCTGGCCACATGGACTCAGCCGAGTCAATTAAGACTGCAATATCCAAGCAGGGCGCCACACTCGGGAAGCAAGTTAGAGCTCTCCGCACGCTAGGCGAACAGCAACACATCACTAACCAAAGCATTGAACAAATGTTCCAAATGATACAGGAAATCCATGGCAAATTGCCTTCCACCTCTCTCACAGACACCTCCCCTCCCGCTCCATCCGGAGGATGGGGGGTAGCAAATCTATTCCGGGCTTTTGCTCCACTGCTCTTTGGCTATCTCCCATTCGCCGCGCTCCTTCCCTGATGATGCCACTAAACTATCCTACCTGGTGGGTCTATTAAGAGGTAAAGCTTTGAAATGGGTAGAGGCCTTTTTCCTATCTAATGCTATTGAAACCTATCCATACCACAATTTCTTAGAGGAATTCAGAAACACTTTTGATCACCCTTATTATTTATAATGAATAAAAAATTAAGTCTATTTTGTAAATCTTGGTCATACTATGTTTCAAAAAGAAGGATTACCTGAGGTATGTTCATTGGCTAATGACTTGTAAGTGACAAGTCATTGAGCAAGCCAATGAGCAAGCGGTTTCACAGTCAGACCTGCCCCTCCTCGTCATATCTGTTTTTTGGGACCACAGTGGTGATGGCGGAGATGCTCATCTGGAGGCTTCAAAATGACACTTCAGAAACGAGTGACGTCATGGTAGCTACGTCCATCTTTTACATGATATATATTTATTAACGAAAGTCGTCACGTTTACTTGAGCCATACTGAATTATTATAATTATGTTGCTTGGATTATAAATTATATTATGAGACCAAAAATTTCATAAAACCTACAAAACACAAATGCTTAATGTTATATGTTTAAGTTTATTTTCTATTTCTTTTCCATTTGGGGACCAATCCCAAATTTCACACTGGTACAGCCTCCATGCCTGCAGCGGCCCTGTCCATGGTTAATAGGTGGTTTCATTCTTGTCAAATAATTCAACACCTGTGGCCAGGCGGGTTAACACTGTGCTGACACTAATACTAAATCCACACACAGTGAATACAAAAAAACATAAAAAAAGGAACCCACATCCAGCATTGGCATTATGGAGGGGCCTTGGGAGTCCAGGCCCATTTGGTAATGGAAAACCTAAACACCCACATCATCGATTAGTTACTGCAGCTCAAGCTCAATTTAATTATTCGGTTAATAGTAGTTTAGTGCTTCTCCAACAATCATGTAACCAGTGTGACTGAGGAGGACACAGACTTTGGAGTGGATGAGCCTATGTAGGTCAGACTTTGGGAAGTACCCTTCCTGTCTCTATGGCACTAAAAAGAGGTCATTCATCAGCTTGTGCAGCTACACTATACTATGGACAAAAGTATTACCTCTTAATATTTGAATTCCAGTGTTTTTAGTCCCTTTGCCACAGCTTTATAAAATCCAGCACCTAGCCATGAAGTCTGCCTTTACAAACATTTGTGAAAGAATGGGTCGTTCTAAAGAGCTCACTGAATTTGAGCGTGGTACTGTAATAGGATTCCACCGTTGCAACAAGTCAGTTTGTGAAATTTCTTCCCTCCTAGATATTACACGATCAGCTGTAAGTGGTTTTATTGCAAAGCGGAAGCATTTAGGAACCACAGCCGCTCAGCAACAAAGTGGCAGACCACGTAAAGTTACAGAGCGGCGTCGCTGAGTGCTGAGGCCCATAGTGCGTAAAAGTCGCCAACACTCTGCTGACTCAGTAACTGCAGAGCTCCATACCTCCTCTGGATTTAACATCAGCACAATAACTGTACAAACTGTACAAATTACTCTTGTAATACTCTTTTAAGTGTAAATTTAATGGGTCTTGCTGTGGATTTTAGTTTATAACCTCTATTTTGCCCACATAGCAGGAATTTTGGCCCACACTTCTTTGCAGAATTGTATTAATTCAGCCACACTGGAGGGTTTTCGAGCATGAACAGCCTGTTTAAGGACATGCCAAAGCATCTCAGTCAGATTGAAGTCTGGACTTTGACTAGGCTACTCCAAAAACTTAATTTTTTTTTTTTCTACCCATTCAGGGATGGACTTGCTGGTGTGTTTTGGTTCTTGTGCATGTGAGCTTCAGGGCACAAACTGATGGCCGGACATTCTCCTTCAGGATTTTCTGGTAGAGAGCAGAATTCATGGTTCCATCAATTACGGCAAGTTGTCCAGGTCCTGAAGCAGCAAAGCAGCCCCAGACCATCACACTACCACCGCCATGTTTGACTGTTGCTATGATGATCTTTTTATAAAATGCTGTGTTAGATTGACGCCAGATGTAACGGGACTCAAACCTTCCAAAAAGTTAAACTTTTGTCTTGTCAGTCCACAGAATATTTTCCCAAAAGTCTTGGGGATCATCAAGATGTTTTTTGGCAATTGTGAGATGAGCCTTTGTGTTATTTTTGGTCAGCAGTGGTTTTCACCTTGGAACTCTCCCATAAATGCCATTTTTTCCCAGTCTCTGTCTTATTGTCAAATCATGAAATCCTGTGTTAGTTTCACACCAGATGTTACGCCAGTCTCTTCCTTATTGTTAAATCATGAACACTGACCTTAACTGAGCCAAGTGAGACCTGCAGTTCTTTAGATGTTGTTCTGGGGTCTTTTGTGACCTCCTGGATGAGTCGTCGATGCACAATTGGAGTAATTTTGGTAGGATAGCCACTCCTGGGAAGGTTCACCACTGTTCCAAGTTTTCTCCATTTGTGGATAATGACTGTCACCGTGGTTCACTGGAGTCCCAAAGCCTTAAAAATGACTCTGTAACCCTTTCCAGACTGATCAATGTCACTGACTTTGTTTCTTATCTGTTCTTGAGTTTCTTTAGATCGTGGCCTGATGTGTTGCTTTTTGAGATCTTTTAGCCTAGGTTCTAACAGGTTCTATTTAAGTGATTTCTTGATTCAACACGTCTGGGTGTGGGTAGTGAACTTGAACTTAGCTTTCCAAAAAATGAAGTTGATTCCAATTAATTCATGATTTAACAAGGGGGGCAATTACTTTTTCCACATAGACCTAGGTAGGTTTGGATAGCTTTTTTCCCTTAATAAATGAAATCATCATTTAAAAACTGTATTTTGTCTTTACTCAGGTTATCTCTGTCTAATATTAAAATTTGTTTGTGTGACAAATATGCAAAAAAGGTCAAGGAAGGGACAAATACTTTTTCACAGCACTATACCAATTCATCATTTTATAATGAGGAAAGTTAGATTTAACAGGATATGCTGAAGCCATAAGAAATTTTTTTTGATTTTTTTAGCTAATTTTACCAAAGGTATACTGTATTGAAATTTATAAATGAAAGCTAACATGAAGAGCAGTTTTAAAGTGTGTGGTACTTACCTCTCTCTTGTACATAGTAAGCGAGGTAGAGGTCGAGCTCTTTGACAGAGACAGAGATATGTCGAGGCTGGACACAGAGGACTGGGTTGGAGCACTGGCCTCCTTTCACCAGCCGTTCTCCATCTGTGCTTTCCAATGGGATTCCTTTAAAAAGGATAACCATCACCAGGTCTAATCTCCACACCTTGGAAAAAACAAAAAACAGTTATTTCTCACTCTTGATTAGTTTGACCCTGCCACTGCTTCTCTTCATGTGCATGATACTGCTCCACTGAATGGGCCAAATGTCCATCCATCCATTTTCTTAACCGTTTATCCAATTCAGAGTTGCGGGGAGGTTGAAGTCTATCCCAGCTGTAATAGGGTGACAGGCAAGGTACAGCCTGAACCGGTCCCCAGTTTATCACAAGGCTAACACATTCACAACTACGCCCAATTTAGAATCACAAATTAAACAAGCATGTCTTTGGATTGTGGGAGGAAGCTGGAGTACCCGAAGAGAACCCACGCTGACACAGGAAGGCACCAGCCAATGGGAAAATGTTTAACTATAAATTCATCATTTCCTAATTTTATCTAGCCAACATTTGGATTGACTAAAAATTGTATTATTTTTCTCAGTGATGTACATGTGTTTGCCATGTCTTTATACAATAAGCAGGTTTAAAGAAGATATATCTGTAATACTGATTTGTTTCATACTTTGCAGTGACAAAAGAAATACATTCATCGTATCATCATCCGAGTTATAGGAGTAGTTTATGACAAGTGTTTGGTGTAATGCATTATAAAATAACACTACAATGTAACATATTAATGTACTAAATTGTAATCACATTACAGTTATTAAGCAAACAATTACAGTACTGTGCAAAAGACTTGAGCTGCCCCTCATTTCGTTATATTTTGCTTCCATGGAGCAAGAGTTTCTTGTAATATTTTAAGGTGCTCTTGAGCAATAGTTCTCCAGGCTTTCTGAAGGTCTTTCAAAGTGTTTCTTTGGACATTGGCTGCTTTTTCACTCATTTTCAGTCCAGTCCTTGTACCTGACCATTTTCAGAGGAATATTTTCTTCTGTTTGTCAAGACACTTGACACTAACCTATGAGTCATTCAAGCATAAAAAATGCACTTAACTCAAGGGATGAACCAGTGTTGTGTCCACATATAACAGAAATCTTAGCAAAGAACCATTTTCAAATTGTATCTTTAGGCACTTTGTTACTAGCAGCCTGTCACAAAAACACATCACTTATTCCCATTTCTTTAGTTGAATCTACGAAAAATGCCAAAGATGCCAAAGATAAAACATCTTACAATGCTGTGATTGCAGCCATTCCCAACTCTCTGTGAATAGTACTCATGGCCATTGATCAATGGTCATGACAATTTGCACAATCATGAAACTGACCTCACGGCCCATTGTTAGTCAGTGGTGCTAGTTTCAGTCATTATGCAAATGTACTGTTTATAAGGTTGGGGAAACCTGCAGTCAGCTGAGACTGAGGAAGTCACTCGGATGAGTGACGAAACGTTTCTCCCACAGAATACACTACGTCCAGATGAACAGAATCAACCTTCTGGGGTTTCCTTACCTGGATGATTGAGCATGCAACAAGAGACAAAGATAAAACAGTTTGACAGCCATAAAATAGTATTTTTGTAGCAACAAGGTGATTCCCAAAGAGCTATTAGCTGAAAACATGGCATATCTTGAGGAAACTGGACAAGTGGAGGGCAAAGAAGAAGTGGTATAATATTTACAATGGAACACTATCAGTCATGGATTGGCCTCCCCAGAGCCCGGACCTCAACATTATTGAAGCAGTGTGGGATCATCTGGACAGAGAACAGAACAAAAGGCAGCCAACATCCAAAGAAGAGCTTTGAATGTCCTTCAAGAAGCCTGGAGAACTATTCCTGAAGACTACTTAAAGAAATTACAAGTTCAGGCTGTGTTAATATACTGTATTTCCATGTATGTTTGCACGTTTCAATAACTCGCTACACCTATTTCCCATTTTCCTAGCAAAATATAAAGAAATGAGGGCTGGCTCAAGACTTTTGTACAGTATTGTATGTCATCACTTGTGTTACAAAAGGTCTTCAATTATCTGCTGATGGACAGATAGAAAAAAAAACATGCCTTTTTTTCCTGCATACTTGTGCTGCAATCAGCTGACCTTAGTTCGTGTGCAGACAGGAGGAAAATAGCAGATAGCAGCAACAGTAAAGACAGCATGCTAGCACAAAGCAAGAGCAAAGAACCCCGGATGCAGACTGATGTTAAAGCTGAGTGTATGACCCCAGTCCAGCAGCCAAAGACTAATTTTCAACAGGTAACAAAGGCAGTAATGAGCAGTCTTCTCCGTACTTATTTGTGCAGGAGAATCACTGTGAAGTGCTCTTTGGACTGATTTTCAACTTTGCTGTCGGTTTGCAACTTATGCAATATGAAGCAACTTATGCAATATGAAGCAACTTATGCAATATGAAGCAACTTATGCTTCATATTGCTAACTGATAATTATGTGACAGTGCATCTCAGGAAATGCTGTGGACTAATACAAAAGCAATGTAACAAGTATTGTAATGAATGACTTTCTACAGAGAGTAATTAAGCAGTGTAATGCATTACTTTTTAAAATTACTTTTTTTGAATTACTATCACAACACTGACTTATGACAGCCAAACTGTTGCTGTTGTTCTGTTACTGTTGTTCATGCAAACTACT
This sequence comes from Paratilapia polleni, assembly GCA_015106735.1. NCBI lineage: Eukaryota > Metazoa > Chordata > Actinopteri > Cichliformes > Cichlidae > Paratilapia > Paratilapia polleni. The sequence continues at coordinate 1,554 of VUQI01062961.1, read as the reverse complement.
GTTACAAATAGTTTGCATGTAACAAACAATGAACCAAACAAGATTAAAGGGAGGGCGTATGTTTGTGGAAACCAACAGGAGTAAAGTCGATTTTTAAAAACAAATAGTCAAAAAGATCCCACCCCCTCTATTCAGGCCTCTCTCCAAAGCCACCCCTCTGACATATAAATTATTCAGACCATATCATCATCCCAACTACACTGTTGATCCTGTCAGACTGTGTGTAAATGGTAATTGGACTGGTATTTATATAGCCCTTTTCTACTCTGAGCGCTCAAAGCGCTTCTTACTACAAGCCGCATTCACCCATGCAATCATACAGTGCATTAGTTTATGCCTTTAAGTGCTTTCTAAATATGGCGCATGATAGTTAGAATGTATGCATTGGGTGCAGTTCGGGTTCAGCATCCCAAGTAGCACAGGGAAATACACAATATACGACTGAACCACCAACCTTTCAATTAGTGGACAACCCACTCTACCTCCTGTGCCATCATTGCCCAAAGTCATCAACTGGATAAATATTAATGCAACAACTTTCAGAAAATGCAATTAACCTTAAAAAATTTAACAATACAATATGTGGCAATGAAAAAAAATCCCAGAAGCCATATTTTAAGCAGAATGAACAGTAACTTTGATACCACTGTCAGTGAAGTGGAGCGCCTAACTATTTTCACCTGAGACCAAATTCCAAAATATACTAAGAGGGATTAAAAATGCAACAATGCAGCATTTTCATATATACACTATATTGCCAAATGTATTCATTCACCCATCCAAATCATTGAATTCATTGAATTTCCATGGCCACAGGTGTATAAAATCAAGCACCTAGGGATGCAGACTGCTTCTACAAACATTTGTGAAAGAATGGGTCGCTCTCAGGAGCTCAGTGAATTCCAGCGTGGTACCGTGATAGGATGCCGTCTGTGCAATAAGTCCAGTCGTGAAATTTCCTCACTACTAAATATTCCACAGTCAACTGTTAGTGGTATTATAACAAAGTGGAAGTGATTGGTAACGACAGGAACTCAGCTACGAAGTGGCAGGCCACGAAAAATCACAGAGCAGGTGAGGCGCATAATGTGCAGAGGTTGCCAACTTTCTGCAGAGTCAATAGCTACAGACCTCCAAACTTCATGTGGCCTTCAGATTAGCTCAAGAACATTAACTCAAGAACTAACTGGGGTTGTTTTTCAGGAGTTGGGCTCAGCCCCTTAGTTCCAGTGAAAGGAACTCTTAATGCTTCAGCATACCAAGACATTTTGGACAATTTCATGCTCCCAACTTTGTGGGAACAGTTTGGGGATGGCCCCTTCTCCTGTTCCAACATGACTGCGCATCAGTGCACAAAGCAAGGTCCATAAAGACATGGATGAGCGAGTTTGGTGTGGAAACTTGACTGGCCTGCACAGAGTCCTGACCTTAACCCGATAGAACACCTTTGGGATGAATTAGAGCGGAGACTGCGAGCCAGGCCTTCTCGTCCAACATCAGTGTCTGACCTCACAAATGCGCCTCTGGAATTAATGCTTCAATCTTAAATATACT
>VUQI01062957.1:49122-76162 GCA_015106735.1 Paratilapia polleni | reverse complement strand
GTGGGCTCATTTACAATTTGAGAGAAGCCAATCGAGTCCAATAATAAATTAAATGCAGTATTGAGGCTGTCGTTTTTGGCATCTACATGAATGTTAAAATCACCCACTATGATTATTTTATCTGAACTGAGCACTAAATCAAATAAAAAGTCTGAGAATTCAGATAAAAACTCTGAGTAGGGGCCGGGTGGACGATAGATAACAACAAGTAAAACAGTTTTTTGAGATTTCCAATTAGGGTGGACAAGGCTAAGAGTCAGGCTTTCAAATGAATTAAAATTAAAACTCTGTCTGGGTCTTTGGCTGATTAGTAAGCTGGAGTGGAAAATTGCCGCTACACCTCCCCCGCGGCCTGTGCTTCGAGGATTCTGACAGTTAGTATGATAGTTTTGGGGGGGTGGCAGGAGGAGAGAAGCTGCAGAAAAGTGTGTAAGACTGCAACTCTGCTTCCTGGTCCCAACTCTGGATAGTCACATTTTGGGGGGTTTAATAAATTCTGCCATATAATTCTTCATGAATTAGGCCCCTAATCTTTCCATTTCTAAACAATGCCCAGTGAGCTTCACTGTTGACTTGCAACACTATTTATCATCACTGACAACATGCTAACAATAGTGACCTCTACAACACTGCTGCAGGTGGGCTGTGAGGCTGTGACTACAACACGTGTAGCATTTCCAGCTTGATTATGGTGGACAATTTGATGCAGCAAGAAACACAATAATTTCATTGTGCTAATACTTTGGGTTCAGCATTAGTTCAGCTTCCTATTACATCATTCCTTATACGTCTGTTTAATGTATGAGGGAAATTTCCTTTCCTTTTTCTCCCAAACCTTGCACTTTTTTTTCACGTTTAGCCTCATCATACTACCTATGGAGTGTTTTTGTGTTGAGCAATTCTTTTCTTTTATTCCCTAAGGTGTTATAATGTGGCTTGTTGCATGTGATATTGTATTTTTATGGGGGCTATATTTTAGAGACTCATCTCAGTCTGTTTTAACTCTATTTTTGCTTGGTTTGTCCACAAGTTTATTTATTAGACGTTTTATAAAATGTAATCCATATCTAATGTCTAATATGCTAGGCAAATTGTATTTCAGGGAAAAAAAGACTATAGTGTTGTCACATCACCTTACCCTCAGGTAGAAGTTTCCATGAGGTGTGACAAGACTGTTGCACTGTCCACACAACCTCTCAGGGTTCTTATCCTCAGGTCAGTGTGTTCTCACAAGGTGTTTGGACACGTGTCATAACGCTACTGAGAGTCACTTAGTCCCCATTACTTGTGTTTATCTTAGGGCAAATGAATTAATGACTGTATGACACCAAGATGGGCTAAACAGTAATATTCTTGGCAGATTCTGTTGGTTTTGTGTTTTTTTTTTCTGCAATGAGTAACAGGATGTAATGAGCTTCCACAGCATCTTTTCAGAAATATGGTTCTGGGTCCTGATTCTCCTTGTGTTAAATGGTCTATTTCAGGGGGGTTTCTCTTTTCTCTTGTGAGTTTTGTTTTGTTATGTAACATATGTCAGCAATATGTCCTGCAGTGAGACGATTTATCCCTATAGGCCCCGGTTTTTTGGCAAACACTCACACAATCTGGATTTGGGTTGTCTTATGTAGCACCCCAGGAAAATGCGTTCTATTTAAAAGGCTGAATAAGTGAACCCCCCTTTAACAGCTCTGTAAACTTTCATTGCATCACTACTCTATAATCAGTATTCACACATGCGCAAACTAATGCACTAGTGTATTGCACCTTTAGTGTATATTAGTGCTCAAATAATCTTGGATGTTTTCCTTGCTTCCTTGTTTCCTTCCTTAAAAATTACTGTCTTTCATTTTTAACCTCTTTGCCTCCCATTAGGGTGTCTGTGGCATCTCCCTGTGACCTCTGAATCCCAGAAGACCATCTAACCTCCCTGTCCCTGAGACCAGACTGTGATCCATGGCTCTAGGGAACTTTCTGCACATTGCTTCCCATTTCGGGAAGCAGTTGCTGAGGGTGAAGGAGATAAACTCTAACTCAGAGGACTCTCGTCTGTCCCGATGCCTCAACACCTTTGACCTGGTAGCCCTTGGTGTGGGCAGCACATTGGGTGCTGGTGTTTATGTGCTAGCTGGTGCTGTTGCACGAGAGAATTCTGGCAAGTAACAATACTTTTGATAATGAAAACATGTCTAGTGAGAAAAACTTTAGCGTTTTTAATCATATGATTTTCACTGTTTTCCACAGGTCCTGCTATTGTGCTGTCTTTCCTGATAGCAGCCCTAGCCTCAGTGTTAGCCGGTCTTTGCTATGCTGAGTTTGGAGCCCGTGTCCCCAAGACAGGCTCAGCTTATCTTTACTCCTACGTGACTGTAGGAGAACTGTGGGCCTTCATCACTGGATGGAATCTCATCCTTTCCTACATCATTGGTAAACATAAAGCAACACTCCATTTACTGCTTTGTTGTTTCCCTTTTGTCCAGTTTAGAAGTTGATGTAAAGGAAGAAATTTGTTTTCAGGAACTGTTTTTTCTTCATGCCAGGTACCTCCAGCGTGGCCCGTGCATGGAGTGCCACCTTTGATGAGATGATAGGGAACCCCATAGGGCAGTTCTGCAGGGAGTACATACCCCTGAATGCACCGGATATGCTGGCAGAGTATCCTGACATATTTGGTGCTGTCATCATAATCATTCTTACAGGTAGAAAAGCATCTATAGGAGAAGACGTGCTATTGTAGTTTAAAAAAATTGAGAGAACAAGTTTGGTAAAAGGTCTTTCCATGTCTTTCAAAGAAAGATTTAATTTTCCCTTTCTTTGTCCTTTTCAATTCTAAGGTCTACTGGCATTTGGGGTCAAAGAATCAGCAATGGTGAACAAGGTTTTTACTTGTATCAATATACTAGTCTTGCTGTTCATGGTGATCTCTGGATTCGTCAAAGGGACTATTAAAAACTGGCAGCTAGACCCTCAAGAGATCCTACATGTCAGTTATACAAGTAACTTCAGTAGCAAGTAAGGATGTGTTCACTAACTACTTTGACATTTCTAAATTGTTCTTAAGTCTTATTGTTGTATTTAATGCTGATTTTTCTGTTGTTGTTGTTGTTTTAAGTGTCTCAGATAGTATAAAAGTTGTGTTCACTGAAAATGGATGACCTTTGTAAAGAACTTCAGCACTGTTCTGTATTATTATTATTTTTTCTGTGGTCTAGTCTGACAGGCATCCTGCCAAGCACGGAGAGTTTAGGAGTCGGCGGCTTCATGCCATTTGGATTCACAGGTGTCCTGTCAGGAGCTGCTACCTGTTTCTATGCTTTTGTAGGATTTGACTGCATTGCTACCACAGGTAAGTGCTGGATGCAACCCAAAAACAAACTCTTTTGGTCTTTTTTTAATTCCCCTTGCTGCACTTCTCACCGTTTCACATACATATTCCTTTGATTGCCTCATGGGTGTGTTTCCATTTTCAGGGCGGGGGGTAACTCAATCTTTTTGGAACCATTTCAGCCCTGAGCTTGTCTAAACATCCAGGAGTATTATGTAACAGGGGGCAAGACAGAAAGAAAAGACGTACTTTACTGCATTTGGACCATTTCTTGGTTTAATGCCAAACACTGTGATGTAGGTTTGGAGAGTAAATCATCATACAGGGTTTTGGGAGAAGGCATTCCAGAGGTTATTCCCCAGGTTTTGTGCTGAATTTGTGAACAGGTTTGTTTTTTCATACATGTTTAATTAGTTCAAGGTTTGTGGGTTGGAAGAAGGGAGAGTTTACAAATTTCTCTCTTGCTTGCACTGGCTTTTCCCACCCCTCATTTTCCTGAATTGGCTGGCAAATTGACCAGTTAACCCTGAAATTATTACTTTAGTTTGGCTTGCAGGAGCATATCTTTCTCATACACACTGTAAGCAGCCTTTAGCCATTATATCATGTCTGTGCATGTCTGTGTGTATTCTGGTAAGGGTTAAGTTGGCATGAAGCCATAATCCCTTCCCCCCTGACAGACTTGCACACACACACACACACACACACAACCCAACATACTTTAGGTACACATCATCCACACAGCAGTTGCCTCTGCTTCAGAGCCTTTTTATTTTACAGTAATTGCTTTGACATGTCTCACTCCATCACTGCAATATGATTTTACTACAGACCAAGACCTTATTACATAAGGTACACATCGCCTGCAGCTAGATAGTTAGGTCTTTCAGTCTGGTGTCTCCACTGGAGAAATAAGCTCTATACATCTAGGAACATGTTCAAAACTTGTAATGAACTGGGAGTGGCTATTGGCAAACAAACAGCGGTATAGCAGATGATGGCTGGATTTAGGAAAGATTTAAGAAGGTAAAAGTGATTCCACTGCTATTTGCAGGTTCAGTCAACAACTTGGCATTCAGTTACTTTCAGTAAAATCTTGTATGTCTTTCTCAATGCAACTGGAGCACTTTTGCTTCTAGATTTTGTTACCTGTGAGAATACAGAGCCTGAACCCTGCATTCAAATTAACAATGTGCTATTCTCAGTTGAAACTCTTCCAAAATCTAAATATATGGCTTCTGTCTGCTGTAATGTTTGCATTGTGTGCTGTGTTATTGTACCACTGAATTTTCGCTTTCACTTTTCTGCCTTGTGTTCATTGCCATTATCTAATGTCTTACATTTTAAAGCATTCATGCTATGAAAACACTGATAGTGAGAATGTGGAAAATTAGATATCTGTCTTTAAATTCTAATAGTTAGGACTTTTTTATATAAATATGAACAAAAAATGACATTTTAACTGATGATATTTCTGCACCCAGTGAAGTCATACAAAAGTAGAATTGCATATTTTGACCCTTAACTGTATCTGTATATTATCTGTGCCCTAGGTGAAGAGGTGAAGAACCCCCAGAGAGCCATTCCTATCGGCATTGTATCCTCACTGCTCATCTGCTTTGTGACGTACTTCAGTGTTTCTGCTGCTCTCACCCTCATGATGCCGTACTACCTGCTGGACAGCAACAGCCCTCTTCCTGCAGCCTTTAATTACGTGGGCTGGGATGGAGCTAAATATGCTGTAGCTGTGGGCTCTCTTTGTGCTCTGTCTACAAGGTAAGAATTTGCACACAATACACCCGTACTGGGGCTTGTTCTGAGTAAACTCTGAGCTGATTACCTCTAAGTCTCTGAATTTTCAGTTCCAGAAAAACTGATCAGATTTAGTTCAATCAACTCTGAGTATGTTCACCTTGGATTAAGCATGTGCATGAGTAGCGAAAGGAGGCCCTCATCAATTAAGCTATGTTACCATGATTCACCATGGCAACAGGTATTCCAGTGGCCTGAAGGATTTAAATCTGTTCCAGTGTGGACCATGATGTGTATTCAGCATCGCCCATTCAGTTATCATTTCCCCAACTTGAATTTTCCTTAGTAAATCAAGCTGGAATACTACCAAAAATTTACATTTGACATTTAAATCTGAATACTCAGCCATAATTTTTCAGAGAAAAAACTACAGGCGACAGCAACTGCTGATTAAAATGAGAATCAAACAGATAAGACAGTTTATTAATGGACTTGTGATATTAGTTAGACCCAGTGAAACTCATTTTGGTCATTTGCAGTGTCAAGAATATCGGCAGCGTGGACTCAAAAACTCACTTTAAACTACATTTAGTCCAAATCTTTAATCTGAAAGCCATTTCAGCTTCATCTTCACTCAGAAATCTTCACATCACCACCGACATGATGCCAGTGGAATGAGGCATTTTTCAATCAGTGCGACAGATTAAAACACACCTAATATTAGTCACTGATCAGTGCTGTTCCACAGCAACATACAATAAATGTTTCAGTGACAGCTGCTTCGCTGTCTACAAAGTCACAAAATAAAATTTTTAGGCTACACCTTTCTAACACTGAGCTGAGATTAAATGCATGATATCCAGTGAATATGAGAAATAACAAGCTAAGGTATAAATGGGATTATAATGTTTGTAAAGATGTTGACTGTATGAAAGAGGAAATTAAACTGTGTGATTCAGGTGCAGCAGGAGGGGAGGAGTCAAACAGAAACTTTGTTGAGTTTGTTGCTGTTACCCCCGGTAACTGACTCAGAGTTTAAGTTAGTGCTCTTTACTGGAACAGAAAACCCAGAGGTTCCCTCATCTCAGGATTATCAAACTCTACATTTTTTTCACTAAACTTCTGGAGCAGGGCCCCACTCTACCATTAGTTTTAAATGCATACTTGTGTACCCCAGTTCTCTCACAGATAACCATGCAGACACAAACACACACTTAGATATTTATGTTTGTGTATGTGTTTGTGAGAGAGCGCGTGTCTGTAAGTCCAGAAAGCATTTGATGCCTTAACTAAAAATAAAAAGTGCTGCTGAGAATATAGCTGCACCATCAGTGTGTGAAGGTGATTATGTAACAGGGAGTCAGAAAGGGCAACACAAGGCACATTTTTTACTAATATTCAGTTTCTAATGGCTTTAAATTATGGTACGTACTACTGTATTTAGCAATTTGTAATAGACATATGAATTATATGTGTGCACAGTATATTTAAGGTCAGATTAATGTGTTTGAACAAATGTGTGCTATTTGACATGTCCCTGCATGTTCAGGTTTATGTTATGTACAATATCTTGTGTTCTAATTTTATTAAATCTAATCTAATTAAATCTTAATCTGCTGTGTGTATACTGTGGAATGTGTTCGTGTGGATACTCTATATTTTGGTCTCACCCCCCATGGTAGCCTGCTGGGTTGTCTGTTGCCTGTTCCTCGTGTGATCATGGCTATGGCCGACGATGGGCTGATGTTCAGGTGCTTGGCCAAGATCACCCCCTGCAGCAAAACCCCGCTAAATGCTGCTGTTGCCTCTTCTGCTGGGGCAGGTGAGATACTAACACGCATGTCTTAAAAACAGCATCCATGTTTACCGAAGCATCTTTTCATGCTGCTGAGTCTGAGCTGCGCAGGGTTAAATGTTCTAGCCTTCCAGTTGCAGATTCTGTTTTAAATGTATTTTGAAGCATCCTGCCAGAAATCAGCATCATTAACTCTCTCTAACAGGTCTCTTTTTAGTTGGCTGAGGAAGTCAAGGTTATCGTATCTGTACTTTGTCAGTCTTCTAACATTGGTTGCTTGCAGTGCATCATTTTCTTGTATTCGGAAACCTAAGATATATATTCTATCTTGCATATTGAGAGGGGGATGTATGCCAAACTAAACTGCATGGTTAGTAACTACACATTTGTACACTGGAATGGAAAGTAACACCATGTGGAAAACCTTTACTCATGAAGGGGAAAACATTTTGCATGCTGACATCAGAATACCCTTGTCCCAGCATCACCCCCCCTACAGTGCTGCCAGTCTGGCATCCTGCTGCATGTTCTTCCACCCCAAATCTTGCTAACTATATCTGTGTCCTTTCTCTAAATCTTCCCCTGGCTCCCACTGACCTCTCCTAATCCTTCCTTTCCCCTTGTCGCTCACCCTACACAAACCACTGCCATCACAATATGATGTCCCTCCTCACTCTACCCCAGTCTGTTGGGTTCCATGTTCCCCCTACCTCGTATCATCTTTGCCATGGCGCGGGATGGCCTGCTCTTCTCCTTCTTGGCCCACATCAGCGAGAGAAAATCCCTCACAACATCTACTGTTGCTGCAGGGGTTATATCTGGTAAGATGAAGAGAGGAAAAGAAAACATGAAATAAGAAAACAAATTCCTGTTTTTGAGGAGAGGAAAGAAGGAGAAAGGGAATTGAGAGAGCCAACCAGCCAAGAGGGTGAGGTGATGTGAAAGCTGAATTAAAGAGAAAGGAAAGCTTAGCTCAAGCGTTAAACGGGAACTTTTCAAATCTTTTTGTAACTGTCAATTTTGCTTGACAGTGGTTGTGTTTTAGCAGACGTAGCTACCAATCCCTTTTATGCCGTTTGTTTGAGCTGACCTAATTAAGTCGTATCTTACTTTCCTACCTATGGGAATTTTTGTGACATCTAGCCTAACCGGGCCATTTTTAAAACTGAAAACATATGTCCCCAATCCAAACCTTTAATCACAGCTTTGATCAACAATTAATTTTGATCTTTTTGTGATTTGCTTGTTGAGATTGATTCACCATTGACATCTTTCCTTTTGCCACTTCATAGCCACTGCTTCATTTTTACTCTTTCCCCACCAGTGACGTGATATAAGATAAAAGGTCAGAAAAAGAAGAGTGTCATATTGTTAAAATCAATGACTTTTTCACCGGGTGTTTGCTGGTTTCTCTCTATAATGCCACAGTGTCTTTACCTTACAATGTAAAAGGGTACAATATAGCGCCTTAAGATGATTGTGCTTGTGACACTATGTAAATAAAACTGGTCTTTATACCAGTTTAAAAATGTAACCTGACATTTTAGGCAAATTTCAAACTCAATTGCAAAATTCTAAATTTAAAGCTTTTTGTAGTAAAAGACTTTGGCCCACCTGCAGTAAACTTTTGGAACACAAGGGGGCCATGGCCCACACTTTGGGAATCACTACTTTGAAAAGAATATCTACACTGAGCTAGCAACATTATGAGGCTGCACTGCATGGCCATCCAATGAGTTTAATCATACGGTCAGGATGCTACCAGTGACAGTACAAAGATGCTGAATTTTAGCAGATTCAATTTTCACCATGTTAACCATCTTATTTTATTGTATTGATAGCATAGCTAAAAGATATATATGGAAAATAATCCATAGGATCAATCAAGCTTTCTATTTTTTTTTTTGTTTTCCTCTCATTCTTGTACCTTTAAGTCTTCATGGTATTAATGTTCGACCTGAAGGACCTGGTGGACCTGATGTCAATCGGCACACTGCTGGCCTACACATTGGTGGCTGCTTGTGTCCTGGTGCTCAGGTCAGTGAGAAGATATCAACTTGAAGAATTTTCCCTGGACATGGTTTGAACTTGTTTATATTTGTTCATGCATGTAGGTAAAGTAGAAAGTATGCAGGCAAGCAGCTTATTTTCAATTTGAAGTTGCTCCAGCCTGAGACCAAAACACTTCTATTCAATTTTATTTATGTAGCCTCTAAAAAAAGTGCCTTGGGAAATTATTCATACCCCTTGAACCTTTCCACATTTTGTCACATTACAACCACAAATTTAAATGTATTTTATTGGGATTTTATGTGAAAGACCAAGACAAAGTAGCGCACAACTGTGAAGTGGAAGGAAAATGATACATGGTGTTCAAAATTTTTTATAAATATAAATCTGAAAAGTGTGGCGTGCATTAGTATTGAGCCCCCCTGAGTAAATAGCTCCAGTTCAGTCAGATTGGATGGAGAGCGTCTGTGAACAGCAATTTTCAAGTCTTGCCACAGATTCTCAATAGGATTTAGGTCTGGACTTTGACTGGGCCATTTTAACACATGAATATGCTTTGAACTAAACCATTCCATTGTAGCTCTGGCTGTATGTTTAGGGTCGTTGTCCTGCTGGAAGGACCTCCACCCCAGTCTCAAGTCTTTTGCAGTCTCTAGCAGGTTTTCTTCCAGGATTGCCCTGTATTTAGCTCCATCCATCTTCCCATCAGCTCTGACCAGCTTCCCTGTCCCTGCTGAAGAAAAGCATCCCCACAGCATGATGCTGCCACCACCATGTTTCACAGTGGGGATGGTGTGTTCAGGTTGATGTGCAGTGTTAGGTTTCCACCACACATAGCATTTTTCATGTAGGCCAAAAAATTCAATTTTGGTCTCATCTGACCAGAGCACCTTCTTCCACATGTTTGCTGTGTCCCCTACATGGCTTGTGGCAAACTGCAAACAGGACTTCATATGGCTGTCTTTCAACAATGGCTTTCTTCTGTACCATACTCTTTCCATTTTCAGATGATGGATTGAACAGTGCTCTGTGAGATGTTCAAAGCTTGGGATATGTTTTTATAACCTAACCCAGCTTCTCCACAACTACATCCCTGACCTGTCTGGTGTGTTCCTTGGTCTTCAAGATGCTGTTTGTTCATTAATGTTCTCTAACAAACCTCTGAGGCCTTCACAGTACAGCTGCATTTATACTGAGATTAAAGTACACACAGGTGGACTCTATTTACTAATTAGGTGACTTCTGAAGGCAATTGGTTGCACTTGATTTTATTTAGGAGTATCAGAGTAAAGGGGGCTGAATACTAATGCACGCCACACTTTTCAGATTTTTATTTGCAAAAACTTTTGAACACCATGTATCATTTTCTTTCCAATTCAGAATGTGTACTTTGTGTTAATCTGTCACACAAACTCCCAATAAAATACATTTAAGTTTGTGGTTGTAACGTGACAAAATGTAGAAAAGTTCAAGGGGTATGAATACTTTCACAAGGCACTGTAGTAAGGTAAGGACAATTTTATAGAGAAAATATCTTACAGTCTATATCTCTTTTTTGCCAACCAGCAAAACTGTTGGAAGCAATTTTATACATACGCTCACACTGACTGATGCTGTAAAATTGTGATTGACATTACCTATAAGGAGGTTCATTGTGTGCTAATGTTGCAGTATATCCTCCTCATCACTGCTTTACCACTGGTGCTAGCAACACACCACACAACACAGAGTACAAAACAGGTCATTATGTGTGTTTTGTTGTTTCAGGTACCAGCCCAGCATGGCGTATCAGATGGCCAGTACCCAGGAGGAGGTAGAGTTGAATGATGGCATCATCCTGCCTGGTGTGGAAGAGAGGCTTAGCTTCAAAACCTTGCTGTTCCCAGACAACCCTGAGCCATCCAAACTGTCAGGCTTCACTGTCAACATCTGTGTCTTTCTCCTTGGTAGGTTATTAAACCATAACTGCCTTAAATCAGAAATAAAAACAGATAAATAATATAAAGAAATAAAATAGGAGATTAATTTAGTAGATTTTTGGTAAATAAAATCTTTGAATCTAGGTGATGGATTATCAAATGGACTTTTTTTTTAATTTTTTTTTTTACAGTATCTGTACTGTTTTAAATTATATGGCACTTGTGAAGAATTACACATAAAATAATAAAATTTCTACCGTTTTGCAGGAATGCTGATCTTGGCATTCAGTATACTGGCAGTGTATGGAGATGGTGCTGTGTGGAACATGATACTCCTCAGTGTCATCTTCATGGCGTGTCTTCTCCTAGTCTTTATCATCTGGAGACAGCCTGAGAGCAAAACTAAACTCTCCTTCAAGGTTTGGTTTGAGATCTTATTCAGCACTACCTCTCACATGTGAGCGTTCATGTTTGTTAAGTTTTAATGCAAACTGTTATATTTTCTTCTTTTGTGATATTTGTCTCTTAGGTTCCCCTGCTACCCTTCATTCCAGTGATTAGCATGTTTGTCAATGTCTACCTGATGATGCAGTTGGAAAAACGCACTTGGATCAAATTCTCAGCGTGGATGGGGCTAGGTAGTTATACTCCATAACTGTTTTTTGTTTTTTTTAATTGCAAAAATTCTGCTGACTACACTTCCCATGGTGCTCAAAGGTCTATTACACACAGCTGACTGTTTTGCTGGCTTAAGCTTTTTGAAATGAGCTGGCTGCTTGACTTTTCATTGCACTGTGTCAGCACAGTGGCAAGCAAAGACTCTTCTGAAACATATTTTTGGTGTTCCATTAGCAAAACATGAGAAAACACACTTTGTGTGTTGGTTACGAAAACATAAATGATATTAAAAAGGTAATGTAGATTTGAATATTATGGCTAAAAGGTTCAACAGCTTTTTTTGCATTAAAAAGCTGGGATTCCATTACATCAGAACTACATTTCTTTTCCAACCAAAAACCAAAACACCAACCAAATCAACAGAGTTTAGACCGATTATATTATAGAAACAATGTTGTGTCTTTCTTTGCCTTCTCAGGTTTCGCGATCTACTTCGGCTATGGTATCCGTCACAGCACCTTGGCGGTTGCGGGGCGCTCATCTCCAGACACAGAGATGAATGGCTTAGGACTGGACCACGAGTCAGAATTAGAGTCACCAGAAAAGGAAGCCTTTCTGTCCAGTGGCATTGGTGTAAGGGAAGAGAATGATGGAGATTTGTAAGAAGCATCAGATCATGGTGCTTCCACGACACGCAGCCATGACAGCCAGCAGTCAGTCTGTGTCTACTCCCAGTCCCTTACTGGCAGTACTTTCTTTTTTGGAAGGCAAAGATAGATACTTCAGACCTAAAATTCACAAACCTCTAACTTTCCTCTTCAGCTGCCGGGGGAACACAGACAACTGTTGCAAATACTCAAAAACAGACTTCTAAAGCTATAACTGACATGTTCTGTGTTTTGCAATAAGGTTCAGATTCAAGTGCCCGTTATCACTTGACTGTCAGGAAGAAGGGCTTATGTTGGAGAGTGTATCAAGGAGGTTAAGAGAAACTCACTTACTTCTATGACATGTGTCTGGGTCATATTTCTGGCAGTAGGAATAATGTACAAAAGCTGATGTATGAGTGCCAGAAAGGTCTGCTGTGGTCAGTTTTTTGTCTATTGAAGCAAAACAATATACAGTTAGGTCCATCAGTTTTTGGACAATGGCACATTTTTTTGTAATTTTGCCTCTGTACACCACCAGAGTAGATTTTAAATCAAACAATCAAGATGTGATTGAAGTGCAGACTTTCAGCTTTAATTCAAGGGGTTTAACAAAAGTATTGCATTAACTGTTCATGAATTACAGCCATTTTTATACGTAGTCCCCCATTCTCTAAAAAGTAATTGGACAAATGAACATAATTTTAAATATAAGGATTGCTTTTAATAACTGGTTGGAAATCCTTTGCAGTCAGTTACTACCTGAAGTTTGAAACCTATGGACATCGCCAAGTGTTGAAGTTCCTCCTTTGAGATGCACCTTGTTGTAAACCCTCTGTATTTACATTCATGAAGGTGTCTTGTGATTGTAGACTTTGACAGTGATACATCTACCTCCTTGAGGGTGTTCTTGACTTGCCTAGATATTGTGACCAGGTTTTTCTTAACCAAGAAAATAATTCTATGATCATGCACTTTAGCTGTCTTCTGTGGTCTTTCAGGCTTTTTGATGCTGCTGAGGTGGCCAGTTCATTTATTCTTTTTAACAGTGTACCAGATTGTTGATTTGGCCACTCTTTAAACTTTTCTTTCTTATAGGTTTATTTTGGTTTTTCAGCCCAGTGATGGCCTCCTTCACTTGCATCGATATCTAACACTTAGAACCAACTCCATGAAATAATGAGGGAACAGGCCTCACATGGCCATGAAACTGCTGGTCAGTCAATTGTCCAATTACTTTTGAGCCTCTGATAATAAAAGCGGCTATAATTCCTAAACAGTTAATGCAATGCTTTTGTTAAACACCTTGAATTGAACTTGAAAGTCTGTACTTTAATCACATCTTGATTGTTTGATTTAAAATCCACTGTGGTGGTGTACAGAGGCAAAATTACAAAAGAAAAAATGTGTCTTTGCCCACACACTTACACCTAACTGTATCTACACAATTGTTACCATCAGATAGCATGTGTCAGTATTAAATACAGTTTGGTGCTAATACCTAAGTTCCCTGAAACCTCCCAATTCTTATATAACTATGTTGAAAGTATAGTGTTAAAATGCTGCTCTAACAGTACTCCCTTACAAGTGGGAGCTTGCACATTACACTTGGGTTGTCAGTGATGTAGTTACTCTTGCTCGCTAGCAGAAATCCGTGGTCAGGTCAGTGTCTGCATGTATAAATGGGGCTGCAGTGAACTGTGACTTACCATTTCCATGTGTGAAAGGATTGCATTGATGCCTTCTGAAGTCCAAGGCTTGGTCCTCGTGTTCTGTTGTGGTTATACAGTATGTTTTTAATGCAGTGGTATGTTTTCTCAAGAAGCAATCGTGAGCCTTCATCAGCCATAGATCTGCAAATTTTAATACAGAATCTACTTTTACAAGAGAGCTGACAATATATATTCTGCTTGATGGTTCCTCACTCTTAACTGCTTAACAGGAATATTTTAAGTTGTTTAACAATGTGCATTGTATTACCTCTCCCAAGAATAATGGCAGTTTTTAAAATACACTTTCATCTCTGGGATTAATCTGATTTCTGAATCCTGAAGCATGTTTAGGATGAAGACAATGACAGCTTTTCAGTTCATGTCCTCTTACTTTAGGTGATAGAGGATTTTCACAGTGCTGGCTGCTGTGTCTTTGCATTTGTAGTTTGTATCATTTATTTTCTAATTTAAAAATAAGATTGGCCAAATTTTTACAATTTTTTAATCAAATGAAATGTCTCTTTGGAGGAACATATTTGTCCTCAGTTGATTTTACACCTTTTCTCATGTATTTCATTTGTTGTGTTTTAATACCCGCTTTAAATTTTTTTCAAATGTAATCAGGTAGAATTTGGCACACTTTTACACCACTGTCATTAAAATATGTGATAAACACAAACTGAACTTAATAAAAGAAAAATGATCAAAATGGCTTGTTTCATGTCTTATTTGTTAAAACATGTTCATTATGTAAATGGTGGTCCCATTTTGAATGAAAGAATATGTGAAGCAGTGCATCATTTCGGGTGTCATATTGCTTAGCATGTCTGCTTTCTTGATGTTAACCCGAGGCATGAAAATGCCAAACCAATGAGGGATGCCACATCTTTTATATCCTCCTGAGACCCAAGCTCTAGTTTGTGATGCATTTTTAATTTCTCCTAGCTATTTGTGATTAGTTCGACCTGGTAAGTATATAAACTAATCTTCCTCTTTGAACAAGAAGTTGTTACTTTGTTACATAGTTGTTACATACTTTTTTTTTTAAAGTATGTCCTCATATGGGGACAATGTGCTCATTTTAGAGCATAACACAATAAAGTCAACATTGCTTAACAAAATATAAAACACTATGGAGCAGGATGCAGTATAAGGTGCAGAAAAGCCAAAATGTAATGTGCCCATATGAGGACACAGAGTCTCAGGTGGATATACAGTCTAAGAGCCTAGGCAGAGATGAGAACCCACAAAACCCTGAGAACGTCCCTTTTTCCAACTCTACACCCAGATTTTTTTTTCTTTTTTTACAAAGGTATTTTATTTACTGACTCTAGTAAAATCACTTGAGTCAATTATCATCTCTTATCTTTGGGCTGTTTCATCTGGAGCTCATATTTCCTCACATACAGTACAACCTTTAATCACCTGTAAACACACTTTGATATGTAAACTTGACCAATTAATTAGATAACTGAGCAGGCTGCTTGTAATGCAGCTTTTGACAGAAGTGCTATAATGATCAACAACATTTTATTTCACATATAGACAGAAGTATATCTACACATTATACCTACAGGAGCTTTTACGACATCCCATTCTAAATTGATCTTCCCTTTGCATGTATAACAACTTCCACTATTGTGGGAAAGCTTTCCAAATTGTTCCCACAAAGCTGGAAGCATTAAGATTTCCCTTCGCTGGATGCCCAGGGCCAGCCACAGAAAAACAAGATGTGTGATCAAATACTTTTGCCTATATAGTGTACCTCTTTAATTAATCAAACATGGCTGACCTTTCACTTTTCACACATGCTGTAGTTTCACTAAATTTGAGTGGTATCTGCTTTTTTCTAGTTCTTCAAATACAGTTTTACCAAACCTCAGTATTTACTTTTGAAACAAATACTATATATATGATAATATGAAAGATCTAATTTATACAAGTACAGAGTTTGAGCAATAAATTATTTGGCAGACTCTGATGAAGCTACATAGTAGAGTGGAGTCCAACAATGGTAGCGGTGGCAGAGATGAACCAGGTGGAGACCTGGATGAGCACCTTTCATTGACTGAGATGAAGTAGAGATTGGGAGGAGGCGGGTCATGGGAATGAGAGTCTGACAGGCAGAATGATAGAAGTGCACTGAGATTTAAAGCACACAGAACAGAGGCTGATTGGCTCACAGAAGGCGGGGAATAAAATGACTGGGCCAGAGTGATGACGACAGAATTGAGTTTGACAGTGTGGGAAAGCAGAAGTGATGTAAAGACATGACTAACAGCCTGAAAACCCAGGCATGCAGGCAGATAAGTGAATAGAGATCTTCCTTTTTGAACTATAAGCTTCATTATAACATGTGTATAACAGATCATCCTCTGTTGCTGCTTTAAGGCAGTAGCCTTAGCCATTGCTTTACAAAATCCATGCCACATTATTAGGATTTTGATGTCCCAAATCGATCACCTTTGTTTATGTCTTTTTGCTGTGGTTACATTGCTTTCTTAAACTTATTTTTTTTCATGCTATTTCTTGTTCATTGTTGGCTTTCATTATCCATAAAAATTATGTGTATTTGTCTGTCCTCTTTGGGTCACATGAATTGGTCCGTCATCGTCTGTGGTTTTCCTATTTTGGCATTTCTAGGAATCAAATTTCCCTTACCCGTGTGCCTCGAAAAGGAGGATTTTGTCTTCCTGCCGCATTTATGCACAAACCTGCAACTTTCTAAACACATGACCTCAACCTCATGTCAAAATAGTTATAAAAAAATGTGCATTATGGTGAGCATGAAAGTTCATGGAGCTTTCAACTACATCTGGCAGTATTCTTCAGCAGAATGAGATCACTTAATGCCAGAATGAACCAGCAAGTGGTCAAAGTTCCCCACTTGCTGTATGTTAAATGATGACCACAGAGCTATTTGCTGAAGCTGGTCCTGATAATGTGGCTGAAAACCTGCTCATGAACATTTTATTCTTGTATTATGTAGAGAATATTTTCAGTCACATCGGCGACATAAATATGTAATAGGCTTCTTGGTATCTATTAACCCTGTGAGGTTCAAGTACCGTGAACCCTAAACCCTGTGCTGTCAGAATATGGAACTTTTGGATTTTGAAAATTGTTATTCCAGTTCTTAGCAACCAAGGAACAAAATATAGAAACTTCAATGGACACACATCAAAAACTGTTCATATTTTCTTCTATAAAGCTCCATTCTTATAGGGTTAGGTTTAGAGTTAGAGTTGCTTCTCATCACTGATGAGGACTTAGAACTCATAAATTTAAAAACTAAGCAACTGTCTGACACCAGACAAAATGAAGACACATTTTAGACCAAGTCCCTCTTGAAATGTCTTTACTTTGGTGCCATCTGCTGGAAGTATCAGAGAGTCAGAGAGAGAGACTTAGGTTATTTCCTCCTATAGTCAGTTCTACAAGTTTTTGGACGGTTTTTGCAATTTTGCCTCTGTACAAAACCACGGTGGATTTTAAACAATCAAAGTGTAATTTAAGTGTAGACTTTTAGCTTTAATTCAAAAGTACTGCATGAACTGTTTTGGAATTACAGCCATTTTTAAACATAGTCACCCATTTCCTGAGTCTCAAAAGTAATCGGACAACTGATTGACAAGCTGTTTCATGGAGAGTTGACACCTGTTCCCTTTTTATTCCATGACAAACTAAGCAAATAAAATATTTGGAGCTGACTCCAAGTGTTGAACTTGCATTTGGTAGCTGTTCACTGGAACTCTCAATATAAGGTCCAAAGAGATGTTGATGCAAGTGAAAGAGGCCATCATTGGGCTGAAAAACCAAAGTAAACCTATCAGAAAGATAGCAAAACCTTGTCTAAATCCAAAATGTGATACATTCTTGACCAGAAGGAATGTGCTGACCAGCTCAGCAACACCAAAAGGCCTGAAAGACCACAGAAGACAGCTAAAGTGGATTGCTGCAAAATTCTTTCCTTGGTTAAGAAAAATACCTATATCTAGTCAAGTCAACAACACCCTTGAGTAGGGAGGCATGTAATTTGTCACAGTCTACAGTCAAGAGGTGCCTTCATGAATGAAATTACAGAGGGTTTACCACAAGGTGCAAACCACTGGAACAGAAATGCCAGATTAGACCTTTCCAAAAAAAAAAAAAAACAAAACATTTAAAAGAGGATGCACAGTTCTGGAAAAAAAAAGATTTGGACAGATGAAACAAAGGTTAAGTTGTACCAGAATGATGGGAAGAGAAATTCAATGCCCACTCACATAAAAATCCTACACATAGCTTGCTACTTTGGTAGCAGTGTATACAGTATATGTAGGCATAATAGTATAGGCCTCATATGTCTAAAATGCATGTCTTTAAGTCTTTGTGTGATTTATTCATCACTCCTGTAAATAAAACTCTTTAAGAAAGAAAGAAAGAAAAGAAAAAGAAAAAATCCAAGTTCTTAGTGTGTTTATGTTGAAATCCACTCATTTGATAGGGTGGGTAGACCTCTCATGAAACGTACTTCTCACATGTTCCAGCAGAGGGCGCAAATGCGTAAAGAAAGCCCGGGAGTCTGAGCAGAAGGATGCTCTGCCAGGTGTCGGCTGCAGCATCAGCACCGCTCCTCCTCCAGCTCCCTCCTCCTCCTGCTGTCCGCAGTACCTCTCTCTCTCCGTGCATCGTTTCTGCCTGCCAGAGAGTGAGGAGGGAGTGGAAAGACGCGTTTGCAACTCCTGCGCTTTTACCGACATTCTTCAATGAATCAGCAACAGAGAAAGCTGCAGGTAAGTCGCACGACTGTAAACACCCAGTGCTTATTTTCCTTGGAAGGCCAGCACTGATTTCCTGAGGAAGTGTCGCACGTATTTTGTTTGTAGGATTTTGGGTCTTGCTGCTGACTCGCAGTAAATACCAGCAGTATTTTGGGCTAAATATGGATCTGATCAATTTGTTTTTGGCAGGCCCGATTCGCGTCACTTTGCAGGAGAATTGGTTAGCTTGATTCTACACATAAAAAGCTGTAACCTCGAAGTTGAGCCACAGTGTTGGAGAGAAAGTGAGGTCAGAAGGAAGAAATGGTGTGATGGATGGAGCAGGTCAAGTCCCTGTGGGTGCTGCTAATGATCAAGCATAGATTTTAGGATTTAGACCCGATCCACTGCACTGAGAGGTGGCATGCACGTGAGTTTGAAGGATTTTGTTTTCCATTCTGACCAAATGTTATTTATTGATGACCTATTTTTGTGTAGTGTGTTTATAGATTTCAAAAGCAAAGACTTTTACAGCTTTCTAATATATAAGAAAAAGACATCCTGTTGCTTAACAGTTTGAAATTCTGCAGTATTTTTAATTTCTTGACTTATATTTGCTGGCTCAGGGTTAAGCCATGTACCAGTGAAACTGGTTCTGGAGAGTTGTGCATTTATAATACAAAGTTTGAAGCCTCTTTGATAAGATCATTTTATGTTTGTTTCATCTCAATCATTTTTATTTCTAAGTCCATGAATGACACTGCTACACACTCATACATTACTTCTTTAGTTATGTTGCCTTCTAACTGCTTTGAAGGAACCTAAGGCACAGTGGCACTATTAATGCTTCAGTTCCTTTTGCAACACTTCCCATGTGCTCAACCTCACTGTTAGAGACTTTAGAAAAGAAAACAGTGGATGGAACAAATAAAAGTGACTGAGGGATTTCACGCTGATGTGTCTCGTCTCAACTGACCGGTGTCTGATGATCAGATTGTCCTTGAGACAGTTGAGTGGGAGTCTGTCTTTGTTGGGGTGAATCCCCCTTTTTCATTTTGCTCGGCTGAAGTTCTTGTCCTTTTTTTCCAAATATGTTCCAGTCTGCAAACGTAAAAGTTGCGAATTTGCCTGCACTACTCAAATATGAAAATGATGTGCTTCTACTCTGAGAGGTTCTGCATAAAATAAGTGGGGTTTTTTTTTTTGTTTTTTTTTAGTGTTTATTGGAATTGTCTGCTGCCACTATTGATCCTAGTATCAGAGACTTCCCACATTTATGGATCTTCAAGTCCATTTTGCTAAATCTTGCCAATCCCTCCCAGTCATGTTAATGTGGAGGTTGACACTGCATCAAAGCAGGATAGCAGATCTCGTGGCCTTGGCTGGATACCTAACTGTACACTGACTGCTGTGGTTGCTCTTCTTGATGCTGATGGATGTGTGATTGATTCATTACATCTGACCTCTGCTAGGTCTGAAGAGCAATCAATTCATCAGATCTCTGCCAGGAAAACCACTGGCAGTCGTGTATGTGTGTGTCTGACTTTGTGTGTTTTGTTTAAGTGCTAGGATCCGGGGGCCTGTAGTGTATGTGTGTGTGTGTGTGTTTGTGTTCCTGCAGGTAAGACAGTTTTTCACAAAGCCCATGAGTGTAGCACACCGGTGTGACCTTCAAGGTCATTTAATAGGACAGAACAGAGGAGAAGGAGGAGGAAGGAAGGGAGGGAGAAAATAGAGGTGATAAGTGAATTGAAGGTGAGGGAAATTAAAGTTTGTCAGTGTACCTTTACAAAATATGTTATAAGTGCAAGTTTTTAATTATTTTTAAACATAATGCATTTTTTTAAACTTTGGTTCGGATGATTGTGGTTTGCTAATAAATATAGCAGTGGTTTATGATAGAAAGGGGAAGCGCCTGCAATCATTCTAATAACACGATTGTTATAATCATCCGCAACTGAACACTTTGGACACGTCTTTGCTCAGTGTGAGGATGTCGTGTACTTGCAAGTGCACGTACACGTGCATGTGCATTACGTGTGAATTGAGCATCAATACACACATTCTCGAATTCACACTGCTTTTGTCTGGAAGGTGGCAGTGAGCTTGTTGTAGCTCCTCCCCTGCAGTCACAGGCAAGACATTAGAGGGTGAAAAGAGAGGCACGCCTCTGCTGATGACACTCACACACACACACACACACACACACACACACACACACACACACAGTTTTCTGTGTCCCACAAGGAGCTGACATGAAAGACCTTTTTCACTTGTGTATATGGATTGTGTGCATCCATTTGCTGAATATGTGCAGTAAGTTTAAGAGACGTGCAACAGATTTTTCTTTTTTAATGTACTGTATTTATATATTTATCTTAAATAACATTATTAAGCTATACCCGTTATTAAAAAAATGTATACAATTTCGTGAATAAACTTAAAAGCATGCAAGTGTGAAAGAAAGAACCTTAGTAGCTGCAGTTAACTTTAGTCAAGTCTACATCATTAATGTTTTATGAAACTTCTCAACAATGTACATCTATGTTCTTTTTTTAGACTTGTCGACATTCTCCAAAATAAATTCCACTTTCAGAACAGCGGCACAAGTAAATTCTCCACCAGAAGTAGTTTTTGTCCTGTCCTGTACTTTCTAACCTTCCTTTAGCCAATGTATGAAAACAATTCAAGCCAGCATTTTTTTTTTTTGACATATCACTACCCCTCCCAAAAACCCTCCTCTCGGTCTATTCTTTGCTCACCTCTCACTGATCCTTTGCCAGTTCGCCCTCCCCCACACCCAAGGGGTTTACCACTTGCACATTACACATACATTTGCACATTACAATACTAACTAGAATCCCCCACACCCCTGTTTCTTTGCACCCCCTCGTTGCACTCTGCAGGATCATTTGTTTCTATTTCTATATTCTCTTGAAATAAACAGAAGTGACTCAGCTCATCTAAGTTGCTCTCAGCTTTTCTTTGTCTGGGCTGTCTCCCCTTTTCTGCTTTATGTCTGACTGTGTATGTCTGAGTTTATGTAAGCATGTGGCATCCTTACAGTCCCAATGAGAATTGCACTATCATTGCACTGCTTTGCATTTGAAATTAATTCCTCTCT
The DNA here is from genome assembly GCA_015106735.1 of Paratilapia polleni. Lineage (NCBI taxonomy): Eukaryota > Metazoa > Chordata > Actinopteri > Cichliformes > Cichlidae > Paratilapia > Paratilapia polleni. The sequence continues at coordinate 54,521 of VUQI01062957.1, read as the reverse complement.
TCTTTGTCCTACCTCATACAGTTTTACCCACCCAGCTATGCAAGAGTTAACATTTTTTTCTGCGACAGGAGTGAGGCTAGTGGGTGGAGGGGCTTTACTAATAACAATGCGGTGCTACCAGCAGCCAGCATGGACAAACACCCCCTTTTTATGCTCTCCTTTCCTCCATAAACCCTTATCTGGACCTTTGTTAGCATGTGTTTTAATGGCACACAATTGCCACTTTTAACCCAATAGCTCATTTTGAATATCCAAAAAGGACTCGTCTTTGTTGTCGTTTTTCTTTTTTTTTCATCCTGCATATGCTTCCTGTCATTTTCTTTTATTTCATATTAATTCAGGTTTTGTTGTATGGCGCTTTGCCTCAATCTTAAAATGTTTTAATTCTAGTTCAACCACATAAATCACTTTGTACTTTGGTTTTAAAAAGTGCCGCATAAATAAACTTTATTATTATTGTTTGCCTTCACTTTATCCCAGTCCAGCATTACAGGCTGCAAAAAAAAAACAAAAAACAAAAAAAAACAGACAGTGAAGCAGGACCGCGTCTGATTTAGTGTAGATTTATCCTGTGTTTTTGCCAAAAGCAAGACTGAAAAAATAACAGTTAAGGAGAGGGTAAATTCCATCAATAGATGTGTACATGCAAACACTTGTGTGCAACAGACCTTTTTCTTTTTTTTTCAAGCCACATTTCCTCCCAGTTAGAAGCTGTTTCTTTGTCTCTGCCCCTGCTGCAGTGATAGTCACTGCCTGAGTGTGTGCTGTTGTGTGTGAAGGTGATGCTAATGTATGCACATGCAAACTGATAATCTCAGTGGTTTATGATGTTTTTCTGATCAGATGTTTCCTTTTGTTTTTCTGCCTGCCATGTAGTTAACAATGAGACAAACCTAGTGTGTGAACACGCCTTGATGGACGGATGTGTGTGTGTGAACGTGTGCCTACGTTTGGCCGTTTTTTCATTTCGTTTCATCTAATAAATCCAATTACTAGCATATTGTGATTTTCTGTTGATTTCATAGCAGGTACCAAACACCGCTTGCCTGCCCGAAATAAGGAAATAAATCAGCTTTTATTGCAGATGATCTGATATTCTCATTCTCCCTTATATATGACCACCCACTATGACCCAAGATCCTGCAGAAATCCTGTTACAGATTCCCCTGCGATACAGAATTACTCCCCCCTGGGGTACAAAAAGGTATCCAACTGTAGGAGTAGAGTGGGGGAGAGCCAAGAGGAGATTATTTGGGCAGATGTAGTCTGCTGATGTGCCATCTATAACGATGAAAATAAGATTGATTACTTCACCCTGCCCTTATTAACTCTGTGTTGTTAGGATGAAAGAGAGAATAAAGGGATGAAAGAGAAGAGGGAAGCAAAAGAGATGGAGTTGTGGAGAAAGGCATAAAATTGACTAACTCAAGGGACAACACTGAACTGAATATTGTGAGCTAAATCCTGTCAGAGAAGTGAAGCTTGTTGATTAGGCGCAGGTCTGTAAGCACATCTATAAAGAAAATCAGTGCAAAACAACAATCAAGCAGCTGGAGCGGACTATTTCTGGTTGTTTTTGCACTTCTGCTTGCCTCTCTGTTTCTGTGTGATGGTAATCCCTTTGCTGTGCATACTGGCTTATTGCTTGGTTCACACATATAAACAGTGAAGCATACTTCAGTGAATCATCACTTGTGAAATTCTGTCTGCAGGGTATCTATTGTGTCTTGTGAAAATGGAGCGTTTAGCTTATTTCACTGCTATTTCTGTCTGTGTGGTTCGCAGACAGCAATGGGGTGTAGAAGGAATGGATGACTAATTCTTAACTAATTTTTGAATAAGCTAAGCTTTACCCTGCTGGATGATTATGTGAAGGAACACAGTGTAAGGAAAGCACCCCCCCAAATTGGCATGGGGATGATAGTTTTCATGTCTTACATCTATCCACAGCTGTAGAGCATAGCTGTTCACAAGTTCACACTCTCCAACATGTTCAGTGTGCAAGGACATACAAGGGTGATGCCAATAGTGATTAATTGCATGTATGCAAAGACACAGCATGAATTAAATCTAAAAAAAAAAAGGAGTTTAAGGATAACTGCTCCTCTGCATTTTAATGCAAATCCTTGCACAATCTAATTCTCTCATACAGGAACAATCAGGAGTCATAAATTATGGGTATGCACAAGTCATTGTGTTGTCCATTTGAGTTCCTTCTCCTTTGCTACTATTTCAGTGTGATGGAATTTACATCTCAGATAGGACATGGGGCAATGAATGTATGTGTGTGTTCCTGGGTTTCCCCTGGGACCACAGAGCTGTGAAACCTGTCTGCTCTCCAGTGGGGGAGGAGAGGAATAAAGCAAAGTGCCAAAGACAAATGGCTTCTGTAATAGCCATATGTGCTGCTGGACCAGCAACAAAGACACTGAGGGGAACGCTTGTAGGCTTGTGTTGACGTGTCTGCACAGGTGACTGTTGTTGTATTGTCACATGCATGCATGTGTTCCAGAAAATGTAAACCAACTCAACAACAGAAGAACAAAAAGATATGCCCATCACATTTCCTCACTGGCTTTCAAAGAAGAATGTAAGATGCTGGGGCTTATTCCTTTGAAACTGTCTGTTTTTTTAATCTGAAAAAATTCTTTGCAGCACTCAACTTTGATCCCCTGAATGAATATAGGATTGACAACCCCCTCTTCTTGAAATCTGTAAAACCCTCTCATATTTTGACTCATATTCTGACCTGAAAGGAACTAGAGGACTGCAGGGAAGAGTCTGAATCTTTTATTTTGTAAAAAAGCAAAACCCTCTATACTATTTTTAGTGCAAGACACTAATGTCTTTAGATGTTTTCCTTTGTCCAAAATACACAACCCCCTCTCCCCAGAACTCAAAATATTCATTGCAAATACCTTATAACATCATATTGAACAATTCGGCAACCTTTTATGTTTAGTGAGAAGTTAAAGCACAGTTAAATGGTTACTTTAATTAAAACCTGCTGATGCAATGGAGAGGAAAAAAGCTGGCAGGTAGGCAAAAGTAATAAAAAGTCAGTAAATAGTATAACAAAGGTGAAGTCCAAACAAATTGAAAGTCCAAAAGAAACACTAAGGACAAATCCAAAACAGGGCCAGCTGCACACTGACCAGAAAACATATTTGCAGATATCTTTTCTGAGAGACTAGACTATTAGTGTGTCAAGTTGAGTATTTCTGTTAGTATGCTTTCACTGTCACGAAACACTGCATGTAAGTAAGTTTTATGGACCCAAATGCAGCACTCTGGAGACAGGAATAAACTTTAAAGATTATTGGTCCAGAAAAATCCAAACTCCAAACTGTAACAGAGCACCAAGCCAAGGAATCCAAACATTCATAATATACTTAGGAAACACAGCAACATGGACAACACAACAGAGGACAAAGGAGGTCTGAAATATTTTATATACACAAGAGGTAATGAGGGAAGAGGAAACAGTTGGGGACCAAAACACAGCTGAAGACAATCAGGGAATCAGTGGGGCAGGGGCAGGAAGAAAAGTTATACACCACAAGAAGGAAAACTAAACCTTTTAAAGTAAAGACAGGAAGTAACTAAAGAAAGCAGCCAAGAAGACATACTGAACATGAGACATGGAGACAGAGAAGAAGAAATACTGAAAGACAAAGACAAACAGAGATGAGACAGAAGGAGGAATAGAATGGAAACACAAAGGGGAGCTAACTGAATACAACCCTAAAGTTAACAGTAACTAAAGCTAAGAACTGAAGGTACAAATAACAATGCTAGAAAACAAATCATAAAGAACATATCAAAGCATCAGGAAATAAACAACACTTGTAAACACAAAGGAATTAACGACAGCAGTGTGAATAGAAAACTAAATTCCAACAATAACAGGACCTTAATCCAAAGATAACCAAAAATTAAAAACTGGAAAGAATCCTGAAAATGGAAATACAATTCCCAGTCACACCAACATGAACAACTCAGTGCTAATTAGCTCTAAATCTTGTAACAGATTTTTATTATCTGTTTTGCTCTCTTGGGCTTTTGTCAGTAAGTCACTTCAGAAACAGGGCTCTATAAAATGCATACTATAGAGGTTCAAATGAGCACTAATTAGAGTGCTTTTGTGCTCCCGCAACAACTCTCTTCTTTTCGGTATCCATTTTCACGTCTCATTTCTCCCACCTCAGGTCTGTGTCTCAGGCTCTCACCCACACAGACTCATTCCTGCTCAGAGAGAGAAGTGTAAGGCTAAGGAATGCCTCTGTCTTTTCTCAATTCAACACCACCTTTGAGTTTCATTGAGACCCCCATCATGTAGTGTTATCAGCCTCTCATCTTTCACCTTTTAAAAAGAGCTTTCTGTCTTTAAATGCAGCACTTGATAGGTTAGGAGGCCAGTGGAAATCACAAATCCAAGTGTCATCCACTGAACGTAAGTGCTGCCGAGATATCGTCTTGTCTTGGCCCACTCTCTCATCACTTAAGCGATGCACCTTTCCACCTATTTGCAGGGATATGATTGCTCCTTCACTCAACTATTTTTAGTACTGTGCATATTTTGTGTGCACCGTGTTTGCTTGTGGCTGCATACATCTATACCCTCAGTTGTGTGTAGGTGTGAGTTCACATGTGAAAGTGATGCACAGTAGAATGGCATGAGTGAAAAAGCATAAAGGTGACCTTCAGATCTATATTGTCTCTTTCTAACTGACCTTTATCACAGATCCCACAATGAAGAAATGTATTATTTGCATTCCAAGGTGCATTTGTTAGGTTTTGACTACGTTAGTTTCTTTTCCCCAGATGAGCTCAGTCTGAATACTTACCTTAACTTGCGGCTCTTACCATCAGGTGAAACAAAGCCTACCTTTATTACTCATTCAGATCACCTCAACACTTGTGCTTGTGGCACAGGTTGCCATATTATCATCAAGCAACTTGCATTATTTATTTCGTTTGGATAAAAGGGAAATAAATGTAATAAATAAATAAATAAATAATATAATATAATGTAAATAAGGTTTTGGATTTGCCAGGAGCACTTTTGGCAAAAGTGCATTCATAACTCATAGCCATACTTACATAACATATGGGCCCCTGTCTACTTAGTGTTCTTATTTGCAGTTTTTCCTCTGCTCAGAGCTGGATGATCAAAGAGATTTTTCAGATTTGTTACATTTGTAATTGCATAATTCATATTCCTGCCAAAGGAAACTTCAACTCAACCAACACTCACTCCCATGTGATCTCCTTTACTTAGAGGATCTGAGCATGTGTGACACCAAAATAAGGCTAATAGCAAGGAAAACCTGTTGAGTTGGGGTTTTTTTTCATGTTTTCTGCTTTTTTTTTTTTTTTTTTTTTTTTTTTTTTTTTAA
>VUQI01062957.1:12660-49102 GCA_015106735.1 Paratilapia polleni | reverse complement strand
TATTCACAAAGTCACACAGGTTCTTCTTGTCTTTGTCTTGTTATGATTAGAGTTTTGCAGAATTGGCTTTTTTCAGCCTCACACTTAGGTGAAATGCAGCTTATTCTGGTTCAGTCACTGTGACCGAGTGCAATGTTCAGCCTCCCAAGAGTGCTGTCATCAGCACAAGCTGCAGTACTACATCAGTGCCATAATTGATCTGCCACACATGTCCTCTCAGAGAATTATCTCACTCTGTAGCACAACTCTCTGCCTCTTTCCATCCCTCCCATCCCTCTCTGTTCCCGCCTCTGTGTGTGTTTTGTAATTAGCTAATTATTTGATTGCGTGCACCAATCAAAGGTAAATATGAGCAGGATACACACAGACAGAGGGGAGCAGACAGTGAGTGGATTATCCTCCATGTTCTCTGTTTGTCAGCCACAATGAATTTCCCTATGTTCCCAAGCTGAATACTAGTATAAGAAAAAATGTTTATTTTACCACTATCTGAATAAATGATATTGATTTTTGGACTTCAGAACTGAAATTCTTTAATAAAAATAACCTAATTTCAGCTCCCCAAAGCCAACTTTTTATTTATTTTATTTTATTTCTTTAACAGACTCTTCAGGCATCTGTGACGATATCTCTAAATTACTTTTAAGATGGCCTTCAAGAAATATAAATTATGCTTCAATATTTCCCCTGTTCAGTACATTTAAAAAGAATTTAGCTTTCCAAATTTTGAGCAATATCAAATGTGCCACAGGCAGTGAGAGCTGTCACGGGACCCGTGGAAAAGCCACTTGCTAATGAGAACAGACACCCCTGCTGCACATATAATTAGAAGGTGGGAGAGCTATTCATACCATCAGATATTCAGTGTGATGGTTTGAAGACATATTTTTAACTTCATAATGACCATCTCTGGGGTATATTCTCTGACTACACAGACAGATGACTTGATACAGAATTTACCTGACAGTTTTGATTGCTTATGATTGAAATCTAACTTTGTTTTGTATAGGTTTACTCTATGATGTAGGAAACAGGCCTACAAACAAGTGAGCAAAAGATACTCTTCCTGAAGGGCAATGAAACTGAAACCATTAATATTCAATGGTTTTAATGCTTCTGGTTCAAGGCAGAAGAATTCCTCGTAGAGTTCTCGCATAATTATGGAGAAATTTAAGGAGACACCCGGAAGTCTTTATTCTGAGAGGTTTTGTGTGTGTGTGTGTGTGTGTGTGTGTGTGTGTGTGTTTCATACCACTTGTTTAAATCATCTTACAATACTATGTGTAATAATATGTTTCAGCTGTAGTTAAATTGTGTATTAAATTACACAACAATTTCAACTGCTTTCTGCACGTTTTCATGCGCATTGTTTCTGCAGACTGTTGATTTTAAATGAAGCAGGACGTGTTGTTGTTGTGTACGGTCCAATCATGGCATTAACTAAATCCGCCCGCTACAGAAAACATGCTGAGAGAAGAGTGGAAACCCTCCTGTAGTGATCAGACATACCGTATGGATTTATCCCTTCTGAGCTCCTGTTTGTGTTCCTTGCCGTTAATGACCCCTGCACATAATTTTCATCTTTTTCATGTTAGGATGATGCCTCCCTTTGAACATATTGGAGACACTGCTTGCTTGTGTTGTACGTCCTATAAAAACTTAATGATCGGAAAAAGCTTTTATTGCAAATCTTTTCACCCAGTTCTCATCCCGCTTTCTATTTTACGTTGTCTCTTGAGGAAAAAAGCTCATTACAAAACACTTCTCACCCTTCCCTTCTTCCTCTGTCTTGCCTTCATCAGCCATCCCCAGGGTGATTCCTTCACTTACATGCTAACAGTCTGTACATCTCTCTTCACTTACCTATTTTCTCCCGTAACTAAAGTGAACATCTATAATGATAATCCTTGTACTCTTGCTGGTATAGTAAGAGCATTACTGTAGCGACTATATGGATGTTGTTTTGTATAAAATAGCTGTTTTTCAAAGTAGTGAAACAGGTATTTTAACCCTTCAATTAAGTAAAACACAAATTTTAGCATCAAAATACGCTTAAAGTACCTAATGTAAAAGTACTCATTATACAGAATCATTCCCATTATATTATTGGATCTTAATTATTGGTCATTAATGTGTATATCAGTTTAATGTTGCAGGTGGAGATGATTTTAATTAGTTATACACTGCTTGTAGCATTATCTGTTAGAATACATCTTAATATTTTATTATATTTATATTTCAATATCTAAGTACGTAAGTAAGTAAATAAATCTTTGAAATAATTGTTATGGAGTACAAAGTACAACATTTGCATCCAAAAGATAATAGTAGAAGTACAAAGCAACATAATAAAGAAATACTTAAAGTACAAGTACAATTTACTGTACTTAAATAAAGTACTTACCATCCCAGTGCCACCCCCTCTGGACATGCTCCTGCCTAAATCTCCTCTACAGGGGACCCGTTCACTTCCTATTAAAGCTCATTGTACCCAAATTAGCTGCATTTTATGTAGCCATCAATGAATAGGAGTAATTGGAACTCACTGGCTAAAATAAATAATAATTTACACTTTCTTCTAGACAAAATGCTTATTTTAGTTTTAGCTAATATAATATTGATTTCTTTTCTTATAGGTAGAGCCTGACCCATATAGGATTTTAAAGACCAATACCAATACCGATATTTAGTGAGTTAAAAATCCAATATGTCAACCGTTATTTTTTTTTTCTTTCAGACATACAAAAGAATTCCCTAACATTTGTTATGTGTAGTTCTTTATGAGTCCTTACTAAGACAATATGACAATGCAGTTTAAAAATAATCTTGCTTTATTGTCACAACAAATCATGAATTACTCTTTTACACTCTGCCCAATTCCACTCACATCAGCTAGTTGTTGTCTTTGTGGCATTCCAAACACGTGTTGCCATCAGGAAAGTTGCAGAGTGCCCTCTGGAGGACAAGCTCTGCAGTGTCAACACTCATAACATGGTTGAAGGGTGTCTCCTGCTTCTTCTTTACTTTTTTAATTTTCATTTATCTGTCATTATAAATGCCAAGACCGATATATCAGCAAATAGCTAATATCGACCTACTTACTCTACTTACATACATTTACTTACATAAAATGTTAATATTCTGCTTAAAGTTGCTTGAAATTAAAATGTTGATAGAATGTTATTAACCAATACTTACAGAAACTACAAGTTAAAAGCTGTCAAGAAGTCAGAAATTGACCTGCGTCTATTGCCTTGAGCCCTTCGATTGAAAACACAATCAAAATGGCCATTTTTTTAATTATTTTACCTGATACGTTACATGGCACCAGCTCCACAGGATTTATACTAGACTATATTGCAACCACCCCCTAACTAAATATATATTTAAAAAAAAAACTTTAAGTGGCTCTGTGGGGGAGCCACAAAAGCTGCATTTTAAGCATACTTGTTCCCTTTTTCTGACAGTAGCCTTTGTTGCCTTTTATTTCAGATTGAAAAGACCTCCATCTCGGTGAAAAACCATCAAAGACAGCCTTTTAACTCACAGTAAATGCAAAATAACTGAGCTGAAGTGAAAAAGATTTCATGAGATGACATTTTGTCCCTGGATTATTCAAAAGAGCCGTCACCAGACCCTGAAGAGGAAAGGCAGAGAGGGAAATAATTTTTGGAGCTCCATAAATGGCCTCAGCACCCTGCAGGTGTCTTTGAGTGTGAAAAAAATCAATTCAACATGAGCATTCCAACTAGTATCCAAGGCCTGAGGGTCAGTGTTGACAGAGGAGAAAAGATTGGGAATAAAACTCAGATCCAGTTCACTCAGTCTGGGGATGATAACGCCAATCAATTATCTTCAATCAATGATCAAGAAAGAAGAGGTTTGTATGAGGACACAGGATACAACACAAGTTCCATTCCTCCTTTGGTCTCTCAGAGTGACTCCCCAGACAAGTTAGAGTTCTGGGGATCAGAGCAGCAATGCATGGAGCCTGAGCTCAGAGACTTTGAGCTTTTGGCATGTCAGGAGATACATACTTACCTGGGAAACAGGAATCAGGAGGAGAATGAGGAGGAAGACGATGTAGGAAGCATGAGAGATGGAAAAGATGAAGGTACCATGTCCATATCGTCAAGTTCAACAGCAAGCTCTGCTTCAACTGGCGTGAGGAGAAATGACAATGACAGCAACAAACTGGAGAGTAAAATTCAGAGGGGCAAAGAGGTGCAGAAAAGGTTTGCTTGTCATAGCACAGAAGAGCTAGACACATGTGTGACAGCAGAGAAAAAGGACACCAGGTCAGGTAGAGAGAGATGGAAGGGAGGTCTGAAGGAGTCGAAGTCTGAGACAAATGTATTTGTCTCCAGCCTGTCAGCTGTTTCCCTCAGTGGAAGCCTGTCTAGTGCTCTGGATGGTGATGGAGAAGCTTCTCTCACCTATCTGTCCAAGACCAACCCTTATCCCAATGCCCAAAACACTACCTCAGCCCAGAACAGAAGAAGGGCAGCGCCTGTAGATGCCAATCAGAACTCCCCACCAACGCATCCTCAGGAGAACCCTAACCTTCAATATTGTAACCAGGACCAGAGAAATCCAGAGAGAAGTCATAGAAATGGCTTGTCCTCTGATGCAGGGCTGGGCCAAAGGAGAAAGGCTGGATTTGAGGAGAGGGTGCTGCCACCACGACGCCAACAGCTTGTGAGACCCCTCTGTCAGACAGAGATGGGAAGAGCGAGGAGCGTAGCAGACTGCAACACTCAGCGAACTGAGACAGGGCAACCCTCTCCCCTTAACCTCTGTGCAGATTCACACAGTAATGGGTCAAACAGAAAGTTTACAAAATCATCTTTACGTGAACCATCAGATTTCTCCCACCTGTACAACGCATCTGGAGTCTCCCAGCTGAGACAGCCCAACCAGGCATCCCAAAGGGAGGCTCCACCAGTGGAAAAACAGCCAGCTACAACTGCACGACACAGTTCCAATCCCTCAAACCCTTCCACCTTAGAGAAGAGACCCCAGACTCAGCTCACGTACAGAAGGAATTGCTCCAGTCCCAACAGGACTGGGGTTGAATCCAGGTCATCTACCCCTCCCCACTCCCCTCTCAGGACACCCCAGGGCTCACCGCGCAGGCAACCCTCCATGTACCTCGTTTCCAGGAATGTCTCTGGAGTGGTTACACACATCCCTGCTGTACCGACATCAGCTCAGGGCTATGGCAACAGTTGCTTGAGAGCACCAGTCAAAACTAATATAAGCACAAGTGGAATCCCCAAAGCGCCTCTTAACAACCAGCAAAGCTCCCCCAGCTCTAACAACAACTCCCCCAAAGAAAGCTCACCATCCCCTAAACTTAAACCTAAAGGAGTTCGGCCCAAAATCATAACCTACGTCCGAAAGAATCCTCAGTTTAAGCCTCAGGCTGCTGATGGACCATATCAGGTATCCTCTTTACCATCCAGGCTCTCGACATACACCCACAGCCAAACACCTCCTTCCTTTAAAGATACACCTAAAGAACCCCCCAGGCCTGATGCAGAAACCCGAGGAGCCCCAGTTCTTTGTGCCTCCAATCTGCTTTATGATAAGTACCGCCAGGAGATGCAGACAAGCATTTTTCCATCAGGAATGATAAGCAGGAGTATAAGGGCTCCTGGACACACAAACACTGTTCCACCTGCACACACACATAGCCACACAGCACCCCCAAAACTGGGCAGCAAGGCAGACAACTTCTATGGGACACCATCAGAGGTGAGTACTATTTACTATAGGTATGTGATTTCAAGTTTGTTTTTTTATAATTATAAATCTTTCTCACAAGGATAAAGCCCAAAACCCTTCTGTTAATTTTGTTGACTTTGGATGTTGATGTCTCCATCATGCTGATATCTTCTATCAGTAAACCATGCATAATTGATAACAGATCTTTTGCATTTTATTATCACTCTCAGAGGACCTGCTCATTATTGCTTCTAAACCTTTTCCTTATTGATTCTGATTAGATTCATTTGGCATTCATATTCATGTACAGTCAAACACAAACATAGGGAAAGAAATACTTAATGCTCGTTGAAGTGCAAAGCCCACAGGGACAAGTCAATTCTCAGTACTTCACATGACATTGTATGTATGTTAGCATCTTGCCTACAGCACAGTAATACTGTTGAGAGCATCAGCATTTCAAATTTATTCCACAGATTTGAGTTTCCCTGCAGGACTCTGTTACATTTTCATTTAGACCTAATAACATCTGATTTGCTGGGTTCCATTTTTCATCAAACTGTTGATTGCTTCTACTTACAATATAAGAAAAAAAAAGCCATGCAGTTTTGCAATAATCAGCATGGTGCTGCCATTAGATTACAGGGTGCAGCACAAAATTAAAGCTGTCATAGTAGCCAGAGTTTGTTGTCAACAAACATATGAAAGACTAGGTGGGTTTTACAGTCACAGCAAACACATACGTACATCAAAAAGTAGGAAAGTTAATCCACATTTCAGTGTGGCCCCGACTTGAAATACTGCAATGAAAACTGACAATCTGTGTGATTTAACTGCACAAAAGTGGCTTCAGAAGTCTTAAAATGTAGCATGTCAGTTATTTGATAGCATTTAAGTCCATTCAATGAATTTGATTTCTAGGTTGGAAGATCCATCAGTTTGAAAGCCTGCTCTGCTGAGGACGCACTGCAGAGCAGGACTGCTGCTCAGGCTGGAGGGAGTGGCAGTCTTCTGCGATCTGGCAGAGGTCTGCGTCTGGGACTGGGAGCTGTCACCAGGACAGCTACAATCTCAGCCAAGGGCAGAGGACCTAGTCAAGGTCAGAGGACAACACAAGTCTTCAGCCAGCCAGTCCAACCTGTCAGCCCAGCAACTGGTCACAAAGGCCAAGATAACACAGGTAAATTAAGCATTTGACCAGGTCTGAATTTTCCACACAGAAAGTAGCTAGGCTAGCAGATGTTGATGACCTCTTTTGAGCTACTGTGCATGTCAGATTTTATTTCAGCAACCCAAAATTTGTGCCGCATTATCTTTCTTCTCCTCAGCTACAACAAGCAGTTTTGGGACCTTTTCCCTCTCAACTTGGCCCGACATGAAGGCAGCTCATTAAAATGCATTCTCTGAGATTAATTTTGCCTGATCTGGTTGGGAGGCTTTAAGAGATACTCTGAGGGGACTCGTTCTGCTCCAGAAGGCTGCCATCTACAAAATAAAATAAATAAATAATTGCTTGCTCACATTTTCTCTTCACACACAGAAAATTTCCAATTCAGATGGTTCAGATAACATCTCTGGCTGCTGAACTCAGATTTAAGTTACAGCTCAACCGTCACTGGAATATTGGAGTCTAAAATTTTCTCATCATCCCGCACACTGCTGGCAGGCTATGTCATTTATCACTCCCATGCATATTTGATTTGCTGTGTAGCTGAGGGTGGCAACCCAGACACAAACTGATAACATCCAGAGAGATACTGTACATATACATATGTACTTTAATATAGAAACACACGAATGGCCCAAAACTGCACATACAGAATTGATCAGCATAGTTTTATGATGTGCCAGGCTTCCTTAATATAATCCTTATTAATACATATGCATAGCGACTACATGCTGCTTGGCCCTCTGGGAGCTAAAGGCTTTGAAGTACAAAGCAATTAACACTTAAGTAATGTCACTATCTTCCTGCCGGAATCCTCCATGCCCTTTGCACACTGCCTGGATAAACACCACCTGAAATGCTAAAATACTGTGTATTTATGGAGACTTGCTCAGCATTGTGTCCTTGTGTCTATAGACTATGGATTTGAGTTTTTCCTGCTGTTTTTTTTTTTTTCCTTTTTCTCATCGATCTTCTGGGAAAAACCATAGCCATAACCTTGTTTTATTTCCCTTCGTTTCATTCACTGTGAATTACCGTGTGTGAGTGAAGAGGAAATGTCACTGTATCACACAGATTATAGCAAGTAAACTATATAGTTACTTTATAGCTGTCAAGCTACTCAAACTACTTACATAATTACTATATAGATACATCTAAATTCTGTATTGTTTTTATAATGAGGACCATCTTCTCATATGTGTTAACAGCAACCATAGCTTCTGCATGCTGAAACTCTCATCTACTCTAACAGCAGCGAAGCCTATGCTTTGTGCAAGTTGTGCTGCAGAGATTGCAGTGCACTCAAGTGATACATTTAATAACATGGAATGTAAGACTTTGTGGAGGTAATCAGTGCAGGCTTTCATGTCTCACCTTGGACTGTGATTCTAAAAGATTGGTTATTATTGTGCCTCTCCCAGGTGCCTGTCTCATTGAATTTTTCTGGCCTAAATTACCTAATTTAGTGTCCTTGCTTGCACTCAAAGCCAGTGCTTAAAACTGTTCATCATACTGTGCCATGGGTGACGCTCAAGAAAACACTTGGCCTTCATTAATTATGAAGCATTCATAAATAAGTTTATTTATTTATTTATTTATTTATTTATTAGAAGTGTGAGCTCTATGGAATAAAGACATAGTTTATTGCTCTCTACCTTCAGTAGTAGCCCATGTCTGTGGTATTTAGGCTATAGTTGATGATTGTCAGGCTCACTTCTCTCCCTTGTCTCTCAGAGGGGACGAGTAGAGAGGAGTGGGGGTTGGAAGGGTAGAATGGAAATGAGACCATTTATCTTGAATGATCCTGACCTTCTCACTCTAGAGGAGCAAGCTTCAATCTAATAAACAGACCACATGGCACACAGGGCAGATATTGAGGACTGAAGGAAGAAGTGATAAGTGTGAACAGCAGCGCCGATGATGCTGGAGGGGAGTTAGACTGGAGACTTTTTCCTCTCTATTTTTTGTCCCAGTTTTTCTCTCTCTTCCAACAGAGTTTGCTTTCTCCCTCACAAAGTTTTTTCTCTTGCCCTGATATGGTGGTTACCCCCATAGCATGCACTGGCACATGCAGCTGTGCCAAATGGAGAGGAAATGAGGGCTGCCTACCTTATCTCTGCAACCAGCAGGGGATAATGCTCTTCTTCCACCCAGGATCTAGACCTTGTTCAGCAAGCCAGTGTAGCCAAGATGGAGCTTTTATCCATGGCCTGGGGATTTGCTCACTGCCCATTGTGTGTATATTTGTGTGTAGCCTTTGTTGTTCGTGCCTTCACATTTCATCTGTACTGCTATTGGAAACCATAGATTACAGCAAAGGGAGGATTTCTCACAATTGCTCTCTGACAATAGCTTCCTCTACAGGCCTGTGATGACTTTTTTAACCTCAATTTCTCCCACTGATTCCCATCATTTTCTTTTTCTCCCTCAATAAAGATGTTTTCTCTTTGTTATTTACCTTTCAATTCAGCCTTTACTTAAAGTTTAAGGTCTGGAAACCACTGCTTTCAGTGTTTCAGGTAACTTTTAAGAGTTACTGATAATTCATTCAAACTATAAATGCAGTTTATGTATTAGACAGATATATCACCAATGTCCTGAATACCATAACAGTGTTGGCATTTGAGAAACTGTTGGCCAGTAGCCCAGGCTGCAAGCACCACCAGACCCAAACACAGCTGTTTACAGGTTGTTGTGTGTATACTTATTATATTTACTTGGTGTAGCAGTCAGAGTCATAACATGGAGAACTTCCTGGTGCCCACTGAGAGCTTAATAAACACAGGATAATGAATGATTCACAGGGGAAATAAACATAACTGCTGAATCTCTTGCATATATTTTGTTTAATGAGTTTAGTCAATAAATATTAACACACATACAAACACATCACACACATGCACACACATCTAACCTTTTATATATCAGAACTCACTTATTGAAGCTCAAACAAAAGGAGCATGAATGTAGTTAATTAGCAGATACGATGAAATGCAGTGAATGAGTTTTTTTTCCTGTCAGTTCAGCTGAGGATGCCACACGCATACCTCTTGAGCAACTTTCACAGTATTCACAGTATTACATTTAACATGATTTGTGCTTCACTATCAGATGACCAGGCTGCCACCCATCAGGCTCTTGCCCCTCCTCCTGCGACAACAGCAGCAGCCCAGCCCCAGGCTTCAGCCTCCAGGTCTCTGCTTCCCAAAGCAAGTCAGTCAGGCCTTCGCCCCCCAGGCTTTAGCTCCAGCCGCCTCCCCGCGGGCCGCCTGGCAGCCTTTGGCTTCGTCCGGAGCTCCAGCGTATCCTCTGTCTCCTCAGCCCATTCTGCTGACAGCACACAGAGTGACCCCTGCAGAACAGCTCACCGTGAGTCAGCTTAAATCTGTTGACACCAGCATTACCACCAGTATGAGTGAGATTTAGGTCCTTCCATACATTTAAGCCTTGCTTCTGTTTTTCTATGATGTCATTTTCACAATGCGTGGGTGTCTGTTAATTTGAATGCTGTCTTTATCACCACATTATGAGTTCCCTATGAACAAGCACTATACTGTTTTGGTTGCCTTCTACTGTGTTTTCCCTCATGAATATAGTTTGCATAAACAGCCCCCACCCACATGCATTATGTTACAGTTTGCTTTCTCTTTGAGTTCCACCCCTCCAACAATTTATCCTTCACTCTGAATTTTCATACACAATATAAATGTAATTACCATCCGCAGAGATGCAGATTTGAAGAGCATGTTTTCCATAACACGAGGACACAAAAGATTCTGATTATAGTCACTGTCAGTGCAACTGTGCGATTTTTGATGGTTGGGTACTGTGATAAGACAGTTCAGTGCAATCAATTTGCATTTGGGTTTAATCATCAATGGGGTTGTGCACAGGCCACACAGGGACATTGTTTTTTTGGTCATTTAATTTATTGTGATTAAAACTAGAGTTCAACATTTTTACAAGTTGATGTGGCGTAACACAAGACAGCAGTGACTTCAGGACATTAAAAAGTATAATATAAATGTCCTCGGTTAACAGGGATAATTCACTTGCAAACACTTTCTAATCTTACACTTAGTGTTTGTCAAAACGACACAGCACACATTGTCATTACCCAGGCTTATCAGTAATTTAACAGGCTCTTACTGTAACTAGGTCTGTGCTACAGATTCTGTCAGCATTAGCAGAGATAACAGAATACTTGGGTGAATAGTTTTCATTTTCACAGTAGCAAAGGCCTGGAAGACTTCACAGTTGTGATCCCAATGCTGCTTGGCAGATTGGTTGGTTAGTTGGCTGAATTTTGTGATGGCTGCATGTGTATTTAATGTGACCTACATAGGGAATGCTTGCTCTTCCTCTCCCAGTTACAGTTGACGTAAGCACCTCAACTCTCACGCTCGTCAGGCCCCCTGTTATGTCATCACTCCTTTCCCTCATTTTCCCCCTTGTACTCATACTTTTTTTTTTTTATCCTTCTCTTCTCTCTGCCATTGGTTAAAAATGAATACAAACTGTGTGGTACTGAGGGAGCAGCTCTCTGCTGTGTAGCAGGGAAAAGAGGAATCCCTCATGGGTTTCCAGAGCAGAATGTGTTTATCATTTAAAAAAAAAAAAAAAGATAAAAAAGCTGCATAAATAAGGAGGTTTTATTTTTGAAAGGCCTACCTGTTTCAGGCAGAAACATTGTTTTTATCATTAAAATCTTTTGTGTGTGAGGAAAAGCATTATGGAAGAAAGGCATTTATTAAGTGTGGGGGCACGTCTATGTGTGTGGAGTCATTTTAAGAATTCCTAAATGTGCTTATTTATTGTCTTTCTGTCTATTGTGATATCAGACTGAACATCCTGGGAGTTTTAAGTTATGATTAGACAAAAAAAAAGTTATGTGAAGCTGACAGCTGGAGTGTTGGGAAATTCTGTTATAAAACTGAGCAATTTGTGCCCAAATTAAGGAATAATCAACAGATTGGTTGTCATAAAAAAACTGTTAGCTGCATCCTTCTTTTACACCACTAGCAAGATGCAATGCACACCTTAATCATAATTCTTTTGTTCTTAATCTTTTTTATGTATTCAGGTTTTTTTTCTCCTTGTATTATAATGAATAAGCTGCACATGGTGATGCAATTTGCATCACACTGAAATTTGGGCCAATTTGAATTTTCTGTAAAACCTATTTTTCAGTCTCCTCCCCCTTAATTTTAAACCCCTTACCTCCAGCATAACTTCATCAGTTGCTCACAGGGATATTTGCCCCCAGCATGAAAGTGAATCTGTGAAGTCCACATATCCAACTCAGGGTCAAGGGGATTCTGAAGCCTGTCATTGGGCAGAAAAAGCATGGTACACCCTGGCCAGTCCATCACAGGAATCTCTGAAGTCAAAATGTACAGCAAAACAGTAACGTACTGAATCATGTTGGGGCACTTGGCTGCTTGTATGTTCCCAACTCCATAAAGCTCTTTATTTAGACTTTTCATATTTCACCTTAGATTATAGATCAGTAATGAATTTACCATTCCATTCCCTTCTTTCCATATAATAGCTTTATTTGTACAGTATTTTTCCTTTAAAAAAATCCTCTTAAATATCACAAATCAGTGAAATGAGATTCGAGAAGTCTCTGCTGCACCAACATGCAGCACATCAACACATACTGCAGTTCTTTACATGCATTAATGCTATATTTAATCTACTAAATCATGGAGATGAGCATACACGGTCAGTGACGTTATCTCTTTCTTAACAGCACATTGTCTATTTAAGCAGCTCTCTGCATTAATGTGCAGCAGCTAATCACCTACTGATCAAAACTCCATAGGCAATTTGAAACCTTTATACATCTCTTATACTCACAAAACATAGCAACAGCTGCAAGAAGAACAGAGAGGACTAGAAGTTTTAAAAAGTAGTGCCTACAGCAGAGTATTCCTCTTCCTGCTGTCGAATGGCTGCAGAGCACAGTGAAACTAAAATGGAATAGAGGATGATAGAAATGAGAGGCAGAAGATTAGGAGCCTTTGAAGTTCATTTTTATGTGTGTGTCTATTGGTGTGCGTGTACATGCCAGACAGTGAGAGAGACAGGAGGGGAGAGCAGGAACATTTACTTCCACTTTTGACTCTGTGTGGTGCTTGTGACCTTTATCTGTCAGGTATTTGAACTCTTGGTCCTTTTTGAACCCTCCAGACTAAATTGGGCTTTGCTGTCGATCCTTCTTTGTCTCTCCTGCTGTGTGAGCACTTGATGAGCTTTAAACACAAGGTCGTCTGATGTCTTTTTGTCTAACCTTTCTTTGGGAAATTCATGTGAGAAACTTTGAAAGTCATACTACTGTCTTTGTTGGATCAGGATTGAGTTATCATACATTTGATGATTTTGTCTGTTACCTGCAACCATTGCAGGTAACAGATAACAGCCAAATATCAAACATTACTCAGAGATTTAGCTCGTGGTGAGTTTTTCAAAAATGTATTAAAGATGGGAAAATATAGTAAGATTGACACTTCATTTAAAGTTAAGCCTTTCCTTAATTTGAATTTTAGATATTGTCAATTTCACCCCCCCAAAAAATGTATTTAGAAATCGTTATATAGCCCACAGCCCTATGTGAAACACTGGTCCATGTTTCTGAGAGACTGCACAAATCCATTTGTAGAGTGAGGTTTGTGTTACATGATTTTCCTCTTCTGCTCTGGGATCTTTGCCCCCTCTCACCTCACTCCAACTTCGATCAAAGAACAGAAAGACTGACAGATGCATTCTCACATCCTTCCGTCAAGGATGTCAGGGGAGCTCCAGAAACCTAGTACCTACTTGTGCAGAGAGAAGAAAGGCCAGCCTCAATTGCTTCTTTTCCCCATTGATCAACAAGCAAAACGGACTCCATTAGGGCTCTGGATGATACGGACAGAAGAAATCATTAAGGAGTAAAGCGATGCGGAAGAAATGATTGCAGGGCTCTAGTAAAGTGGGTTAGAAGAAAGTCCCTGGAGTTTATACTTCCCATTTTTGCAGTTCGTCAACCAGCTCTGATCAGTGGGTTACGTGTGTGTGTGTACATGTGCATTTTGTGTATGTAAGAAACAGAGGGATTGGACAGGGGTAGTGTAGCTAGTAGTTCTAGTAAAAATAGCTGATAGTTTGTTCAACACAAAGCAATTCAACTGCACCCTGTTAACACAGTGAGATGAAAATTTAAGAGTCATATAGCATCTAGAAACTGGGGAAATAAAATTAAATTTATTTGCATGACTGGTTACCACTAGGTAATTAAAATTAGGGCAATTTGTACATAGAAACACACAACACCCACACACTAAACAAACCAAGGTCGCATGGAATCAAACTGCTTTGGCCTTAATTAATTCTATCGGCAGTTTGTGTATAAGTATCCATGCAAGTATGAATTAGTTGGCCTAGCATCTAGGGGACCATAGGTTACTCTATATGGCATTGATTAGCCATTAATTCAATCCATGCTTTAACCCAGTTCTCCCAAGGTGTTTCATGGACGTGCATGTCTGTGTGTTTGCATTGGCGAGAGAGCATCTATCCATGTACGAAACAGGGGGTGTGTGTTGTTAATTCCTCTGTGACTGACAGACTCTGTTACATAGCTGAGAGAAGATTCTAGCAGAAGAAAGCTGATTAAGCCTGTTCCTTTGAGCCACACTGACTCCATGATGGAAACTCAGTCGCCAAAACAAACTGTGTATTATCACCTCTATTTGTCTTGTCTTGTGATAATAAAATATTGGACGAAATCAAATGAAGGGCGGGTAGAAGTGAGCAGACAGCGGAGGGGAAAGGAAGAGCTGAAGGGAGATGCAGAGATAAAAGCAAATTCAATGAGTCAAAATGAGCTAAGGGAAGAGAGGAAGGAAGAAAGGAAAAAAAGAGCGGAAAGTGAGGCATGCAGAGATCTGCATAGAGAGGAGAGTGAATGCCATACCCCAGATGCCATGGCTCAGATCTGGTCTGTGACTCATGCTAGCTCACTGTGAACAGATGGTTTCTGTGGTGCATGTGCGCACACAGTTATACCCAAACATGTATACACACACACACACACACGTATGCACGCACGCACGCACACACTAGTAAAGGAGAAAATTAGATGGGCCAATTAGATATGGCTGCCATTCTGTGGCAGAGGAGAGAAAAACTAACATGGCAGAGGCTTATTGGAGCAGCAGAGCTCTAACGGTGAGGATGGGCTCAATGGGCCTGTTTATTAACTGTTAAACTCCCACTGTATTTCATCTAGCTCTGTGTTAATCAGACTTTATGAGCTTAAAAGATGGTTCAGACTGACAAAGATGCATGTATATTAATCAAGAGACAGAATCCCTGTCCGTCACTAAAATACGACCTGCATTTTAGTGAACTGCACCTGACTAAAAGGCAGGTGCAGTTCTAAAGAGCAAGCAGGACTGTGGTGGTAAATACATTTTAATTAACCTATTCTGTAGAAAGCTCAGCACCTGGAGACAGAGGCGAAGTACTGCTAAAATAGTGCTGACTGCCTGTACTCACTTCTTGTGCCGTTGTTTTAGTGAGCGAAATGACCATTTTTGTGCAAATTGTGACCCAAAACTAAAAGAAAGGCAGAGCAAATGGCTGCACTGTCATGTTGCCTTCAGTGCTCAGCTTAAGAACACTTCAGCAGGGATGGTCCTGGCTGTCACTTTGTTTTGAACCCAGACTGCGTGGTTAACAGATGGTCTCCTTGGTCCATAAGTCATCCTGCTGCCTTCTCTCTCAATCCTGAAACTTTCCCTGTTCTCTCCTGATTTTGATTGATCATTTCATGAATTTCTTTCCTTGTTAGGGGGTCGAGAACAATCAAGAGACTGACAATATTATTATATTTTAACCAGAGAAAATATTTTTCTTTAGGGTTGGCTTTGAGATCATTCCTTGAGATTGAACTTTAAATTGCCATTTGACTGGTTTCAGTACATGCCTGTTTATCACAGAGGAGCACCTCTCTCTCTCATGTTGACCATGACAGGAGAAATACTGTCCTTTTAGTTCGAATAAACTTTTAATCTCTTGACACCTAAGAGAGGAAAAGAGGCCTGAGGCTGCTGCTGTCAGCTCCAGTGTTCTCATCTAATTTGTCTGTCCACAACCCAGGCATTGTCTCTGTTCTACTAGTTTGATATTTATATATTCAGATTTAACCTTGCCTTGACTTTCATGCACATCATTTCAGATGCAGCACTGTGTACTTTTTATTCCATGAATATAGACAATAGTGAAAAAAAGGGGGACTGAGGTTTGTGGGATGTATGTGTGCATTCACAAACATTTTTTTAGTGATCAGGAAAAGATATTTGGTGACACTCACACAATCAGTGTGGCAGTTGCTAAAAAGTTTTTAAAATTAAGGTAGCTTGAATTAAATTTATATTTCAGTTAAGATCATATTTAAGGTCACAGTTTCTAATTTTGAACTATTCACCCTCCTTCATCAGCTCTTAAAAATTGTACTGGTGCCCAAAATGGGGCAATTTCAATGAAAAGGATTCATTTAGCCTTGAATGTCAAATCTATATTGTACTCTAAATGTTAAGCAAAACCCCTGCGATAGACTGGCAGATTGCATAGTCTTGCATACCTTGAAAACAAAGTATTCAGATAAGGCTACTTGTTGGTCAGGCCCAATTTTTAATATTCTGTTATCTGGATAACTTTTCTTTTGCTGTTTCATCTACAAATAGTGGACTGAGTGTGATGGAGGCAAATTCCCTTCCTTAGGGCTATGGCTAGATTTTTTTTTTTTTTGTACACAACCTTTATGGTTGTACAGGAAGAGTGAAGGAAGGGAGGAGGTTTCACTGACGTGCAGAGGAAAACAAGGCAAATGCATGATATTTGCAATCCAGTGGATCTGAATGTCGCTTATTCCACCTTTAAAACCAGCCCCAAACAAATGACAGGAAGCGATTAATAAGCAGAACAAATTATGGCCTCTGATGAATATGAGCTTCAAGCTTCATTACACACACTGTCTTTTGCACAGAACAGTGTTAAAGGAAGTTGACACCTGTCTGTGAGAACATGTGGTCTAATTCAAAAAGCAAAATTAAGGTTAGACTTCAAAATTAACTACAGTCTTTAAGTCGGTGTATAAACAGCAGAAAATTTCTCAGTGTGGCTTCTAATTTTTTCAGTAGGTTTACACCCCAATTTCAAAATGTTGCTGTATCCATACACATTTTGTGTAAGTGTTTATTTAATGTGGAAAAATTATGTATCACTCATGAAGATGACCTTGATTCAGTCTTAAATCATACAGCAAAAATCAAACTGCAAGCAAATCTGGGTCAGTTACGCACAACTTTATTAAGTAATTTAAAACTGTTTCTTTTTATGACTATAGCATCTACAGTAAAAACATGCACAAATGCAGACATTCATGAATTTCCTGAATTCATGAATTCAGGAATCTCTTAAGGTATTTATACTTTTCTTTTAAAACATATACTTGAAAAATAAGATGCATATTTATGCGTATTTTGCCCCATGACATCTGGGATATGCTCCAGCCTCCCCACGACCCTGAATTGGATAAGGGAAAGAAAATGGATGGATGGATTTATTGATGAAAATGCACAGAGAATACATATACATGCTTCTTTTTTCTTAAGCATATACACGTTAAATTATTCACCTTTCTGTAAGCGTTTTGCAGAAAAAAAAAAAGGGCGCTATTTACTTGTCATGTCAGCACTGCACAGCTGTGCAGTGAGTTCACTTCATCAGCCGATGTGTATGCGTGTTTGCACCTGGATCAATTCCTTTAGGACATTCTGCAAAATGTGAATGTGCTGATTTAGCTGAAAAGCACAGAATAGTTCATGGTACAGTGAAAATGAAGCATCTCCAAAGTCAGAATTTTCCACTTTACTTTCAAATTAAAATGCCATTTTTGCCAGTGAATACCAGTAAAAACAAATAGAAGTCAGTGTAGTTCTGCTGGTATTAGTTTAGCTATGAGGAGCAAGCTGATCCAATAAAATGGCCTCCCACTGAGCTGCAAATGCCTGCTGTCTTTTGTCCTCAGCTGTTTCCACTTGTTCATGGTCCCTTTTTCATTTCTTTGGTATTTTTCATCCATCTTTATAAAATGCTACACTTGCTGCCGGCTCCATTGCAGCACCAATTATTGCTCCTTGTAGGTCTTTTTATATCCTTTTGTTACCTTCCTCCTGATCTCATGCAGCCAGCCTTTTCCTTCTTTCTTCCTGTTATCCATCTTCAGCTGGCAATTACCCAATCAGTGATGCATATCAGCTTGCTTTTACCGATAATGAAATGCATCCCCTCTTCTCTCCTTCTCTAAGCCCTTAAATTATTTGTCATCTTCTCATTGATAGCATTCCTCAGTTTTGTATTTCTGACAACCCCACGTCATCATTTGCTGTTCCTGTCTGTGCTCTGGGAATTTGTTTGTCCATACTTGACCTTTGATGAATGAGCTCATCTCTGTTTATATCAGCCAGCCAATTGATCTGTGTCAACTCAGATAATAGAGCGCCAGTTAAAGTGTTCTAGGTTAGGGTTTCATCTTTAAAATTCTAATATATAGGATACTGACAGGTTCAGCTGCAGAGCTCTGTAAATACAATACACTCCTCTTTCCAAGATCATATCTGAACGAGATAAACTGACCATATCCTCAACTGGTTAATGAGGGAGAAATACTGTCAGCAGCCTTAGTAATGAACTCCCAGAAGAGCTCTGGGATGGAATGGAAGCTTTGGAAATGTACCATACATCAGTAGTGTGGTGAGAAATCCGTGTGAACAGCCCTAGTATGTAAACTTTTTTGTTTACAATTATGAAAAATAAAAGATACTAATTAGGTTAACTGGTGATTTGAAATTCTGTGATGGACCTGTTCATGCTTCTCACCCGCTGTCAGCTGGGATAGGCTCCAACTCCCCCACAGCCCAAATTTGGATAAACAGATCAGAAAATGGATGGATGGGCCTGTATTGAAACAATTAAAATGAAATTGGTTGTTAGAAAATTCACAAACTTGTGCAACTGGGGGGTCGCAAAGTATATATTGTATCATTTTAACCTCTGAGTAATCAAAAAGGCTCTGACTCTTAAAAAAAATCTGAATTTAAGATACATATGTATGTATCTTAAATTCAAATTTTAAAAAGTATCTTATTTTTGTTTTTTTTCCCCAAACTTTCCGTACTAGTTTTGGTCTTTAGAGGACAGTCTCTCCCCCAAACAGTCGCTCACATACTGATGTTTGGCATCACATTTGAAGGGTAAAGCTTTTGTGTTTTCAACATGTGGGGTAGTCTAATACACTTTAATGTCACTGTTATGGGCTTGTCAGCTTGGTTAAAAAGAAAATGGAGGAGAAGCTTGTTGCAGATAGGAGAAGTTTGTCTTTTTACACATGGTTATTGTTGTGAAGGGTTTATTTTACCCATCCATCCATCCATCCATCCGTGTTCTTCTGCTTATCCAATTTCTTATCCAATAGGGCAGCATGGTGGTGAGGTAGTTAGCACCTTTGCTGTCTGGGGCCTATCTATGTGGAGTTTGTACGCTGTCTGCGTGGCTTCTCTCTGGTTATTCTGGCTTCCTTCCACCTAACCTTATGCATGGGATTTTGGGAATTAATGACTCTAAATTGGCTGTGAGTGTGGGTGGTTTATTTTACCCTAAACTTTACCAAGTGGTTTTATGTGCGTAAAACTGACCAAAGTCTTACTACTGTTTAAGACAAACTGAAATACATTTTAAAATAAAATCGTGTCTAAACTTTTCAGACAAATGTATGGATTCAGTGTTTTAATTGACCAACTGGGGTCGTTTTAAAGGTAAATAATTTTTTTAAAATTATTTTTCAACAGGAAAATATGAGGACTAGTGTTGCTGTCCTCATTACGTTATGTCTACACCTTTTGTTTCATCTCTTGTTTCTGTTTTTTGGGGGTCTTTTTCGAGAACTGTAAAACATGCCGAAGTGAAAACTGATTTCTTACATTCTTATTAATATTTACACAGTATTAATGCAGCCAGGAGCAAAGTAAGTTTCCTGCAATGAACTAATCTGATCCCCAGTATCTATGGGTTTTGCACAGTATAAAACAATGTATACCAAAGGAAATTCTGATATCTAAATTTTCACTGGATTTTTTTCCTTTTTTCAAGCAACCAATTTCTAAAATTTACTATCAAGTACCCAGAGACATACAAGTTGTGCTAAATGGCTTAATCATAATTTCATATCTTCTTACAATCAGCTTTAAATTAGATTCTTAATCCCTGTTTGTCACATGAAGAAGATGGAAAAATGTTGAAGCAGGAGAAATACAGATAATCTTTTGTGTCATTATTGATCAGGGATGGGGAGATGAGCAGGATTTACCCACTGTGCGAGAGTGTGTGTAAACTATCCACCAGTCCTTCAATGGATTAGAGCAGCACTAAAAGCCAGAAAGAGCAATAATCAGCACATCTATATGTGTTGCAAGTACTGTATTTTTGTGTATGTGCTTCTGTGGAAGTATCCCTGTGTAAACAAAAGTGTCATGCCTGTGTGTGTTTGTGTGTGTGTGCAAGACAAGTGTATGTCCTGGGTTAACAAATGAAAGATTGAGAGCAGCAGCAGTGAGACCCAGAGGTCAGAAACCATTTCTCGGTCGAGTGACCCTGAATTCAGACAGAATATAGCCTCATCCAATTTTAGAAATAAAATGTGGTTGCAAGAAAAAAAAGGGATGACAAGTGAGATACAGAAAATATGACAGAAAACTCTTAACATAAAAAGCTTTTTTCTTTTTTTGGGGGGTGTTTTCCAGGTCTGAGTGTGAGCGAGGAGCCTCCTCTTCACAGAGTGACTACCAGTACTGTGTCAACAGATCACCAGAGAGGGGCACCATGTCGCAGCAACAGCCTCCAGCCGCCCTCCACTCCAGCACTGCCTCGACGCTACCTGCCACCGCAGTCAAGAAGCTCCCCTGGAAGTCAGTAGTTTGTATGGAAAAGACTGTGGTTTATAGATTTTTTGTCTGACAACAGAAACTATTGATTTGATAAAATTGAAAACAAAATTCCCTATAATTTCTGTGATGACAAACCGCATATAAATCGCAGTTAATAACTGCAGGTACTATATAATTTACATGCAAATTTGATCTCCATGTATGTGTGAGAAAAAGAGATGCATTTTTCCACAAGCAACAGATTGTGTCCTATTGTCTCATGCTGTTGTCACATATGTGGTTTACAGGCACGTATTGCGCATATATGTTAAAAAATATATATTTATGGAGATCCATGTTAGAAGAGGCCCAATGCACAGTATATCCAATGCAATACAGTCATAAACTCCACCACTTTTATTTTTCAACTATTGTCTGTCTCCTATTTAATTTAGCACCTAACTAAGCACAGGACTCCTCTTTAAGATTTTTAAAAGTCATTTTCGGAAATCTCAGAAGACACTCACTTAACGTTTCACTTCACTCGCAAAAAATCAGTTAGGCAATGTACTGAACTATTAAAAATAGAAAAACCTGACCATAGAATTACCATTTAAATGCTCACAATTGTTAAGCATGACAGTAGCGATGTTTTTTTTGCACAATCCATGGTGTTACTCCCACATCACGCATGGAATTAACACCAGGCGCCCTATAGTATCACACTTCACTCAGGTACATTTATAGGATGTTTTAAAATTTAACAGTTTCAGTTTGAATAAAGGACACAGAACTGTATATTCTGTACTGTGACATAAGCAAAATGCATTTGAGACAAGACAATGCAGACATCACTATTGTTGCCAACAGGTTCTTATCAGGAATGCAGACCGTGTTGTGGGAATGAGAGAATGTCTTTCGCCCTGCGTGCCCTGAGCTGATATTGAATGTGTTATGAATTATTGATGCAGAAAGTCTCTGTCAACCTGACTCATGCATATATATACTTTTTTATATCAGTAGTAGATTACCTTTCTTTTTTGTCTCTGTAGCTTAGTACAGACTCGTATATACAGTCATGGCAAAAATAAAGTATATTCTAAGGTTTTACATCAGGACATAATCAAAGTCATCTGGTCTTTAGCAGGCCTTAAAATTAGGTAAATACAACCTCAGATGAACAGCAAAATATGACATATTACACCGTGTCATTATTTATTTAACAAAAAACTAAGCTAAAATGCAGAAGTAGTGTGTGAAAAACTAAGTGCACCATTACTGCTTCCATGGGAATTAAGAGGTTAAGTAGCAGCCAGGTGCTGCTAATCAAATCCATTTGATTAATTGATCATCAGCAAGTGTGACCACCTCTGTAAAAGCAGATGTTTTGGCAGTTTGCTGGTCTGGAGCATTCAGGTGTGTGTTAACACAATGCCGACGAGGAAAGACATCAGCGGTGATCTTAGAGAAGCAATTGTTGCTGCCCATCAGTCTGGGAAAGGTTATAAGGCCATTTCCAAACAATTTGAAGTCCATCATTCTACAGTAAGAAAAATTATTCACAAGTGGAAAACATTCAAGACAGTTTTCAATCTTCCCAGGAGTGGAGGTCCCAGCACTCCTGGGATGATTGCACTCCAAGGTCAGACCATGCAATGCTCAGAGAAACTGCAAACTCCCAAGAGCTACAGCTCAGACTCTATAGGCCTCAGCTAGCATGTTAAATGTTACAAGTTCAGACAGTACAACTAGAAAAAGCCCTGTCAAGTATGGCGTGTTTGGAAGTCTTGCCAGGAGAAAGCCTCTTCTCTCTAAAAAGAACATGGCAGTGTGGTTTAAGTTTGCAAAGTTGCATCTGAACAAACCTCAAGACTTCTGGAACAATGCCCTTTGGACAGACAAGACCAAAGTGGAGATATTTGGCCATAATGCACACCACCACATTTGGAGAAAATCAAACACAGCATATCAGCACAAACACCTCATACCAACTGTTAAGCACGGCAGTGGAGGAGTGATGATTTGGGCTTGTATTGCAGCGACAGGACCTGGGCATCTTGTAGTCGTTGAGTTGACCATTGAATACCAAAGTATTCTAGAGTCAAATGTGAGGCCACTGTCCGACAGCTAAAGCTTGATCGAAATTGAATCATGCAATAGAACAATGATCCCAAACTATCCCAATCTACCTAATTTCAAGACCTGCTAAAGACCAGATGGTTTTTGTTTATTTTGATACATAAAACCTTAGATTTGACAGAGGGTGTACTTTCTTTTTACCATGACTGTATTTTGTTAGACCCATCCGCATCTTATCAACATACTTCAAGCTTAAAAAAAACCTCTGTGTACAGAAAGCTTTCACTTGAGAGACACACACATGTGCCCGTATGTGCATATTGTGGCATTCACAGTACCGCCTAAAGAAGCAGATCAGTCATCTTAACAGCGACCTCAAAATTTAGTGATCTATCATATATATTATATTTGTTCTGTAATGCACATCAATACCAAACAATAAGCTAATAGTAAAGTTTTATTAAAACCTATTTTTATAAGCTGTTAGTCCTACTTGTGACCAGCTCTGTCATGAGGACACATATTTCTACTGTAATCTGTAAAAAATAATAACTCATGGTTATTACATAGTACATAAGAGATTTCTTTATTTTTGTTTTTATCTGGTTTTGAAAGAGTGTTTATACAAGCATGACACTCGATGGAGGACAGCTATCAATGGAAAATGCAGCTGTGCTATCCTAAAACAGCTTCACAAGTGATAATACCATGCACTGACCTTTGATTTTCCAGTAACCCATAGCCCATCCAGTTCTGAATTCAAATTCAAGACAGTCTCACTGTATTTTTGTGACAGTACAATGATGTGATGTGACAGTGTGTGGCAGTAATGATTCACTCTGAGAACCACATTTGCATGATTTCACAAAAACATGCACAGTGAACACACACACAAACACACTCTGCAGACCTGAAGAATCCCTCCAGGGTTATATGGGGATTTGTTCAGGATCAGAGGCTTCATTCCCATAACAGGTCTAATTAGTTTCTTTTCAAGGTCTCGCTCCCACTCTCCTCACTGTTTCACACCAGTCTCCCTGCTAACCTCTTGAAACTTCCTTCCTTCCTACTTCTTTATTTGTGTCAACTTTATTTTTTCCTCCACTCAGTGTTTTCCACCCCAGTTTTCTTCTTGTACTTGTTTCAAATCCAGGCACTTGCTCTACATCTACACATCTCAGTAGCTCTACAACAGATTCAATGTGAAACACGGGAGAACATGTTTGAGTGCTGAAATAATATTAATAAATCATTCGGAGTTCCTAATTGTTGCCTGTCTTGACTACAAAGTGCATAATGTCACATAGAGCAAGGAGGAGATGGGCACATCTACCTTCATATGCTCAGCTTCTTTTTGACCCGCAGTCCTGTGGGACATAGTTATACTACACAGCAGGGGGGAGGTAGCTGGAGATGAAAGCAAAAGGATAACTGAAAAGATTGGGAAAAAGTTAGGAGAGGAGGAAAATCAGCAAAGAAATGGGAAAAAGAAAAAGATTGAGGCAGGCTGGCACTGATGCTTATATGTGTATATCAGACATACCGTACTAGCTAAATGTCACTGAGTGAGCTAATGAACACCTTCTTATATGTTGGTCCTTGTTAACCAACAGTTGGCAGGAAGGAGTTTCAGCGGAGTTCAGAAGTCACACGTTCCCTCCCGTCCTCCCCAAAAAGGCTGGCAGTGGTTCCTCCCAAACCTCAGTCCCCAGGTGAGTTTTTTTTTTTTTTTTGTTGTTGTTATTATGCAAAATACAGGTATATGGAGTGGCAGTTTTCTTTGTCTATTATTGTCTAATGACAATCCAAGTTCAACACAGGACAAAAAAACAATAAATCAAGAGTGCTAAAAATCAGCCAGTTTCCTTCACACACAGGGCCAGAAAAGTCACAGCTATTGATGGTATTAGGAACATCCATACTTTTCCTACTATGACAAGTCAAAATGTATGTGATGAAAAGGGCCTATGCCAGAATCCTGGTGGATGCCTGCGTGTACACTATTCATCCACAACATTAAAACCACCTTGCACCTGTTGTATAGCTCCACCTCATTCTGCTGATAGAGCTCTCACCTATCGGGGCATGGACATGGGACCTCTCGAGTGTCCTGTGGTATGAGCTGTTTATTTCTAATATCCAGCACTGGTTGTATACAGTTTGAGGGAGACATTTGTGATTTTTAACACTTTATTCTAGGTTGTGGTTTGATCCACACAGTCTGGAAAGGCTAGAATCATTTTCTTATGGGACTGCAGAGAGAGTCCAGATGTTTCCTAGCAGAGTCAAACACATCTCCTCAGGACACTCTTATTTTCTCATTTTAGTATTTTCCCTAAAGTGCAGCTGTTCACCTTTCTCTTTACTGCAACTTACTTGCTCTCCTTGGACCTTGTCTCCTCCTACACGGTCACAAAATAAAAGCATTTTTCTTCTTTCTAATTCCCAGCAGTGTTGCATTTTCTCTTGTTTACTGAAGTTTGCAGAATGTTGTTCTACCTCAAAGTTGCTCTAGACAGGGTCCCAGCAAAATGCTAGTGTGAGAAAATGAAATGCTCATGCTCATGAATATCTCAGCATGAATACCTTTACCTAATACCCTAAAAACACATAGACAAACACTTAAAGTCTATCCTCTCCGCAAGATCTGCCATCACCTTTTCACATTGTTTCTTGCATCGTTATTTCTCATCCATCAGCCCCTCTGCTCTCATTTGCATGCTGTCTTCACACTCATCCCATATACGCTCATTTAGTATTCACTATCCTCTCTCTAACCTTTCAAGTAGAACCTGCAGATGTCTGGGTGTGTGTGTATATGCACACTTGTGCACATGTGCCTGAAAAAGAAGCTGATAATATTTACTGACAATAAGGGAATCCTATGGCTTCAAGGCAAAGAAAGGACACTGATATATATAGAGCACTGGAACATTTGCTGACATTTGCTGACATTTGTTTTGTTTTTTAAGAAAAAGAAATGGATTAATAGATGGCATCAAAATACCAAAGCCTTTTTTATTTTTTATTTTTTACCTTTTGGTGTTTACTTCTTACATTTTTCAGAGAGAAATTCCTATTGATGTGTTCAGTTTCTACCTGAAGCCATTTTTCTCTAAATTGGTTTTAAACATCAATCACCACTACAGTTATACAGTATCTGCAGACACACACACACACACCTGCCCTTTACAGAATGCATTGTCTCTCAACTCTTTCCTTTCTTTTCTCTTTTTTGTATTTTATCCCCCGCACCTCCACCTCCCTCTAAACGATTTTTCACTCATTACCTGGGACCCTGCACCCCAAGCCCAGCCTTGTGTTGCCATGGAGACCACTCCCCATGCTTCAGTAGGCCTCAATTACATGGTCGAGGCAGGTGATGCGGAGCTGCAGTGATTTTATTTTGTGTGCGTGCACATTCCCGCCAACAGGCTGTTTTGTCAGTCTGTTGTGAACATACAGTAAATTTCAAAACAATTTTATGTCTCCAAAAGATCTGACGTATCCCCACCGCCCGGTATATGCTCACGCTGTGTATCAAGGTGACACAAAGGTTAATCACCTTGCTTGTATATCAGTTACATCTTAATGATTGGGCCCCTTCAGACACCTTTACTTTAATGTGCCCAGATGTTTCTTTACATATGCATATTGTAAATAATACAGCCACATTAGCATACTTTAGCAATATATATTACTGGTGCAGTTCAATCATTTGACACCAATTCACACGTTTATCATGAGATTAAATGGCCCATCATGAGGAACTACCTCAAGGCGTTTCCTCTGCAAAAAAGATTTAATTAACGTACCATCATTTGTCATGTGAATGCAGTCATTAGCAAAGGGTCCGGTCACTTCTCCTCTGATATAATATTAAGCAGTTACATTATTAGAGATTGATATGTCACAGCTAGATTTAAGATAGGTACATGAGTAATTATTCACACATATAAGGTAAGTAGTACTTTAATATATTTCTGAATGGAATACATTTTGGGGATGCACCAATTGTGCCAGATTCTTTGCTGATAGTGATGTTTAAAATGGCAGATTCAAATGCTGATGTTTTTTCTGTTTAATTTGTCTTTTTGTTATTGTGCCAGTGAACTGCTGAACGATTTTAAACTCTTTCAGCTTTTCATCACACTATCTTTCAATATTTAGCCAGTACAACATGGATAGGACACAACAGGAAAAACTTTTGCCACTGACATCGGTAAATGTCATCCTAGTAGGCTGATATTGGCTGACACCGATGTTCAGCTAATGTATTAATGTGTCCCTAATGTCTTGTTATTCTCCATAAAAAAAAAAAAACACATGCTCATTCTGACCTTTTTTGATTTTCTTTGTTGCCTGCAGCAGCAGTCCGAGGGTCAGCTCCCTCTGGGTCGCCTCGCCGTGTGGCCCCCCTTAGGCTGCAGCAAGAACAGCAGGAGAACCTGCAGAGAGAGAAAGAGGAGGCTCAACAGAAAGAGAAAAAGAGGCAAGCAGAGGAGAGAGAAAAAGAAGAGCAAAGAGAGGAGGTGAGTCACTGAGAAAATCTCCAGCACCACTTAGATTTCCTTAGTTCTCTTCAATCTATTTTATTCTTTGTCACTTTTTAGGTTCAGAGGCTGCAGGGGCACTGTGAACAGCAGGAGAGGCAGCTGAAAGCTCTTAGAGATGAACTGAGGAAGACTTCGCTGGGTCTAGAAGCTTTCATCATCACCACTCAGCATTATTGCCTCAAGGTAGCAAACCAGAATGATACTGTGCACACTATTAACATGATCAACATGTTATCCTGCCCATAATACCTAAAAGGGCCACGTACTCTTTGGTGGACAGTACAAACCATCATCCCCATTGGCCTCCTCATCATCTCTAATTCTTTCACAATGCAACCTTTGATTAATAGCAGATTTTCTAAAGGTTCACCTGCCATCCCATGGAGATTACAACAATGCCCCAACCTTACCATTTACACCAAGCCTGGATTTTATGACACACATGCACACCGTGCACACACATGAACTCAGGGGCACACGCAGTATTTAACAACAGAAAGTGTTCACAGCATGGTCAATGAGCTGCAGGATGAGAAACGGTTACTGGAAAGGGTCTACCAGAGTTCAGTGTGTCGCTGAGCTGGTTTCATCCAGCTCTCTGTCTGATGGAATGATTTAACCTCTGAGGTGCTGTAGCAGTAATACTGCTCCCAGACTGTCGGGGGACTGTCTGACTTCTTTATGGTCATTGTCTGAGTGCTGCAATCACAGGCCTACACTGCAGATATACAAGACAGGAATAGCACAAGTGTGAGCCTTTTTGAGAAGATTTGAGCTCCATCTGCTGGCATCATTCAAACACTACAGCTGCATATAGCCAATAGAGAAAAGCATGCAGTACAGACTTGTGTGTGTTTATGTATGTAGCTTGTGTTATAATGGTTTATTCATACCAGAAGGAAGCATTTGCATTAGATTTGCTTTTGGTTGTAGTAAAATAATCCCTGATTACCTACCTTTGCTGCCTTTTTAAGGTAAAGATGAATTTCCTTTTGTGGCAGTGATGGTAGGGCATACATTTCAATTCAAGCCATGCTAGCACAGGAAAGTTAAAGTTAAAATTACAGCTTGTCCATTAAGTTCCTTACTGAACGAGAATCTAAACTAATACATTCCCATCAACAGTTGTAGCCAGAATGAACAGCAGTAATACTCAGTTTACGGTTCCAGCTAATCCATTTTCTGATTTACTAAATACAGATGATTGAATGTGTTCCTGCTGTGTTTATTGTTGTGTAGACTCTTTTAAATGGGAACCAAAGCATTTGCAGCTAAAATAAGCTGATTGAATGCAGTAAAATATATGATTGATCTGCCACATACTCCTACTGTCAGCCCTTGCACTAAGTTAATGTAGTTAAGAGGTCAATAAATCTGAAAATAAATAATTTCAAAGATAGATGAGTTATTGTCTTTCTACTGATTTGCTTTTTAATTTATTCACCTTTGCAAAATGATGTTAGCAATGCCAGCCTCCTGTCATTTGAGTTTAAGTATCCCTGCTGAATGTCACTTGGACTGTGTCAAAAATGATGTTCATTTCCAATTTTCAGAACAAAACTGCAGAAGAAAATCAAAGGAAATTATATTTGGAAATGCAAAAGATCCGAGAGGAAATGGGTAAGAATGAGCCATTCGATCAAATCAGTTAAAATAAGGTATCGGTAGAGACTTTTTTTTTTACTGTTCATTTTGACAGATCTCTGTAAGAAAACCACAGCTGTTGTGCTCTAGTGAGAGTCAGCCATAATGTATATACCAGAGCCCTGAAGCTGAAGTAGATAAATGAAACTCAGCCATTAATACATTTCTTATCACGTCTGTGCCTTTCAGTGAAAAAGGCAAAATTATCCACAGTTTAAAGGATTTCGAGAGCTTCTTTTTCTGTTTACTTTAAAGAATTTCATATGTTGTACTCAACATGAAGTGAATGCCACCACTGACTCCCAGTAGGAAATGTTGGCTTTAAGTTTTGCATATCTGCAATAGTGGATGAAGCACAATACAGAATTTAAATATGCTGCACTGTCTGACAAGATAGTATAATAAGAGACAGTTGTATTCACGCACAGCCTCAAACTCTGTGCGCTGGGAGAGACTCCAGCGAGAGAAGACAGCGCTGGAGGTGGCGTTTGAGCGGGAGCTGCAGGAGCTGCAGCTGCAGCAGGAGGCAGAGCTGGCTGCTGTGGAGGAAGGACTCAGGAAGTGTCACTCAGCAGAGACAGAGCACCTGAAGGCGGAGCATCGGTCAGAGATGGAAGAGTTGAGGACTCAACAACAGGAGCAGGTAAAAGAAAGGCATCATGGGATGAGATTTGTTTGTTCCTATGAAATCTGATCTGTCAATAGCTGGCTTTTAATGTGCATGTGCATATGTATTTGGATGTGTGTTAGATGGAGGAGATAACAGTCAACCATCAGGCAGCCATTCAGGAACTCAGAGACATGCATAACATCACCATGGCAACACTCCATGAGGAGCACGCCCGTACCATGAGAGGTATGAATGTAGGGCTCATTTAAAAAACATAATATGATGCAAGCACTGCTGGTTCTCTTTATTTATTATCCTTCTGAATCTGTGTGTAGACTTAAGGAAAGCTCATGAGCAGCAGAAGATCCTTCTAGAGGAGGACTTTGAGAAACTTAGACTTTCTCTACAGGTAGGATGCCAAAGAAAAGAATTGTTTTTTTAGGTTTATACATACGTGTTTGTTCTGGTACCGTGTTTAATACTGCACTTTTGTGTGTGTGCTTTCTCAGGATCAAGTGGATACTCTCACATTTCAAAATCAGAGTCTGAGGGACAAGGCCAAACGCTTTGAGGAGGCTTTGAGGAAGAGTACAGATGAACAGATAGTTGTGAGTAAATAACCTGAATGTACATACAAATGGACACTTAGCATACTTCTGAGACTGTAGATGCCTTTTTTTCAAACACCACCTATCATTCTTTATTATTCTTCAGTCATGTCATTTTTTGTTGAATGCACTTTTTTATGATAGGATGCTTTAGCTCCATACCAGCATATTGAACAAGACCTGAAGAGCTTGAAGGAGGTCGTGGAAATGAAGAACCAGCAGATACACCAGCAAGAGAAGAAGATCTCTGACCTGGAGAAAGTGGTAGGCTCAAATAATCCATCCTAACACCATCTTCAACACCACCTTTGCACACATTGACAGTGATTTAAATACACATGAAACTCAGTGTGTCTGTTGAATGAAAGATTGGTCTGTGGTTGTATTCTGCTTTTGAGCAGGCCCAAAAGAATGTGTTCCTCGAGGAGAAGGTCCAGGTTCTGCAACAGCAGAATGAAGATCTCAAAGCTCGCATTGAAATGAACCTAGCCTTGTCCAGGTAAGATGCATCAAGTCATCATCATTATCATTAATGCTGTTAAAGTCATCATTCACTACTTTATGCCTACAGCTCCTGTAGGTAGGATTCAGTTTCAAAGTGATCTTTTCAGTGAACAAGAACTTTTAGTTTAAGGTTAACATTATCTTCCTTCCTGCTGCTTTTCCTGCAGGCAACTGTCTGAGGAGAATGCAAACCTCCAGGAGTCCGTCGAGAAGGAGAACACCGAGAAGAAGCGTCTAAGTCGGAACAACGAGGAGTTGCTGTGGCGTCTCCAGACCAGCCCTCTCATGTCTCCCACGTCCTCCCCACTCCACCGCTCCTTCTCTACCTCACCACTTCCTTCATCCCCATTATTTTCCTCTTCACCTGTAGCAGGGTGTGACTCCCCCACTCACTGCCATGGCTGTCCTCAGCAGGCTCAGTATTCCTCCCCCTCCCACAGAGCCACTGCTACGAATCAAAATCTCTCACCGGGACCAGCCACACCGACTCACAGGGCAGTAAATAATCTGAATTATTCCCCCACCCATGCTACACCCACACACAGAGCGTCAGCCAGTCGCTGTAACTCAAATACTTCTCTCAGCTCTTTACAGAGATAAGCTCTTTCTCACTGCATTTTCTCTTCTGACTAATCTGTCCCCACCTTCGTTTTTTTGAATGTGAAAAGCATTGTAGTACAAGACTGTGGTCTCCAGTCATTACAAGACAGATTGGACAGACCGTACAGTCAGTGTCACAGCAATGAGGTTACACAGTCCTGTACTTTGTCAGCCTCTACAGCTGTTGGCGTCCATCATGTGAAAAGCAACTTCATACACAGAAATACAATATGAAAACATACTGTGATGTTAAAACTGGAAAAAAAAAGATGACAGCAGCTCCTTTTCCCCAGTCCACACTTTCATTAATATAGAGTCTTGAACTGTAGACTGTAGATAGTGTATAATAGTGGCACAGATAGTTCTGTGAACGTCCCCTGCATGGGTAGTCATGAGTCCTGCACAGTACACAGTACAACAGTGCACATTTACAGATGGAAAGTAGCACACTGGTGACACCAGAATACATACTCTGGTGTGTTAAGAACACAGATATATCAGATAGGTAAAATAAGATATAATTTCTCATTGGGATTAGTTTCCTATATTCACTTCTGTTTTGATTAATGGATTTCAATTCAGAGTTGTGAACTTAATCGGCTTTCTGCTGAATTTTCTTTTTTGTTTGTTTGGGGGTTTTTTTTTCTTTTGTATTTTATCTCGAAAAATCCCTAACAAAGCGCCTTATACTCGGTCCTGCCGCCTCACCAGCAGAGAACGACCAATGTTTTATTTATAAAGGACTTTGGATAAAGAATTGGTTTGTATATTAAAAAAACAAATTATGTTTCTTAGCCTCCTCAAGGTGTATTTAACATTTTGTAATTACTCAAGTTCAGCTGATAGTTTTACTTGAGTAGGACAACCCTCCTTGGAACCCCAGCCATTTTATCTGCAAAATACAAAGAACTTATGTCTTTTAAAACCTTGCCAGGTCTTCCTACACATGAGCTACTCTTCACTTCTGGGATCCCTCAGGTCAACTTGCAAAAACTATGTCTGCCATTTTGGATTTACCTCAGCGGGAATGTGCCGTCTGTTGTGTCTGTGGCTCAACAGCAACGACAACAAAATCACACAGCTACCACGAAGCTCAAAGCTAAGGGGGAAAACCTAGCACAGGAATCACTGTTTTAAATGTTGTGAATTTCTTTATAATATGATGTTTCTATCTAATTTATTACATGTGTTTTGCTATTTAGCAAGCATGTACTGTGAATGTCTTCCAGTTTTAATATGAAATTTATTATTGCTGTGATTTGTCTGTTTATTAAGCTTGAGGTGTGAAGAAGATAAATGGCGCTCGTAACTTTAAAATATTATTTATGGGTCACAAAATGGAATATGTGATGTACCTGAGGAGAAAGCTGATATACTGCAGATTATTTGACTCATTGTTCTTCACACATACAGTTTTTTGCAAAAGTTTTGCACCTCTGAGGAAACTGCAGAGTTTTTGAAGTGTAATCCCTGCAGCAAAAAAAAAACCCTTTCTTCAGGCACTAATTCCCTGATACCTGTTTCATTAACTTAAGAAAATTTGTGACATGTACAAAAGTTTGGGTATCCTACTTTTAAACTGTCAGAACTTCTTAACTTCTTGACTTATTAGATCTTAAAGACAACTTGTAAGCTGTAAAGAATGTAATTTGCCCATGCATGCACAAACTTCTGCAGAAAACTGTACACTGATGGTGTCTTATGGTAAAATATAGTGTCTATAAGCTATGTAGATTTAAAACAAAAAAAGAACCCTCTGTTTACCTCTTTGTGATGTAGTAGAGTTATGTAGTTCTTTCTCAGTCTGTTAACTTCTTCAAGAATTCTTCTCATTTGTTTTTATTCTTTGATTATCATGTTCTAAACTTTTGCAAACTACACTGGTATTTCAGTGTGCAAGAATATATTGTTCAGGGAGTTATTTTCTAAAATTAGATTAGAAATACTTTCAACTTTCTTTTGTATAGCTTCTCAACACAGTGTTATACATTTCCAAGATATTTCCCAAGATAATTTTCCATTTATAAAAACTACAACAGAGAAACCAACAACTGATATATACAAATGAGAATTATTTTATAACATACAGTATGTCATAGCTGCCTCCTGTATTGTACTCTACTGATTAACTTCCCCTCAGGGTCTTAATCTTTCATCTGGCTTTGAACAAGTCAACACTGAGGTTGTGTACAGCATAATCTTAGTGATTTACTCACAAATAAACAAAAAAGTTAAAACTGTTCAGCCTATATGTTAGAAGGGGCCACTGTAAATACACCAGGCCCAGGAGAAAGGATTAAGTAAATCTTAGTTGTCTGTCGGCAGCACTAATGGGAGCATGACTTAGATTTAGGAACTAATGAAATATTGTTGGTAGTTAAATAGGTGCATGGGGGGTGTTGGCTGAGTGGGGGTCAGGGGGCACGGATTCTTAACACTTCTAAAACCGTTCCTGGTTACATCTTCTGTTCATTTACAGAGGAAAATGTTACCAGCATGTAAAATATGGTGTTTCTGAGTTACCAATTTTTCATTACTTTTAAGTAGAGCTGTATTTGTTATACCAGCACTTTTGACAGCCTTGGAGAAAAAAAATGGGATTCTTTTCATGGATCTTTTTTTTCTTTTTCTTTTTTTTGTATGAGGCATACACAGGGTTAACTGCTCTTAAACAAACGAATGTCAAGAATAGCGTAGGATTTGAAAAAATGTTTCTCAATTGTTGCTGATTTTGTACCTATACTAACAATTTTGAGAATGTCTTGAATAATGATCAATTGTAAGAATATACCAGTCAGAAAGTCAGTGTGTTTTCAGTTGTTTAGGATTACAATTCACACCACACTGAACGATTCTTTAGGGTTCTCC
Source organism: Paratilapia polleni (assembly GCA_015106735.1). NCBI lineage: Eukaryota > Metazoa > Chordata > Actinopteri > Cichliformes > Cichlidae > Paratilapia > Paratilapia polleni. Next base: position 14,765 of record VUQI01062957.1, on the reverse strand, counting down.
TAAAAAGTCACTTAAGCCGCAAAAAAAAACTACAAGTCAACATGGATGCAACAAAACTATTGTTTACAAGTGACAGCTCAAAGTTACCAATGTCATATGTAATAAATATTTCACTATTGAATGGACTTTGATTTCTGAACAATGAACTGGTATTGTAATGAGCCCTCAATGTGTCCTGTGGACATCTTACTATGTGTTGAATGTCAAAAACGTAACCACTGCATTTTTTACAAGTCATTCGTGTGATTTTGTTTAATATACAGGACCTTTTGTCTGACAGCTATGTAGCAGCCATTTAATATGTAGCACTTGGCTGAGCCTCCCCGTAAAACACAAGTAATTTATTCCATTCATTAGGGAGTGAAACGTCCACGTTAATATTTAAATGCTATTGTAGCAAATGTTTCCATGGCTTGTCAACTTTCAGCTCTCAAATTTGAATTTGTGTGTGTAAACTATACAAATACTCCTTTTGGAACTGGTAGAGGAACAAGGTTTACAGAATTTTGTTTGTTCTGGCACTGATTGTATGTTTGAATGTAAATACATTTATAACATGAGCTGTGTCTTAGTGCACCAACAGAGTAATAGAAGCATGTCTTTTTTTTTCTGTCTTTGCTATTTCTCGCTCTCACTTTCTCTTCTTTAACCTCTCAGCATTTGTGATGGTCAAAATGTAACTGTAGCGTAGGAGACCTAGAAGACGAGGAATGAAATAGTTCATCAATGTAATGTATACACAGTATGTTGATGCTTTGATTTGTTCTTTTTGGGGAGAACACAGTATTAAAATATTTAAGAAAAGTGAGGAAAATTCTCATGTTCATTTTAATGATATGTCCTGCACTTAAGAGGCTTTTTCTAAATTGTGTTTAGCTGCTATATATTCAGGACTAATTTTGATGACAAGCTCAAATAGTTCAAAGACCTAATAGGTTTAGAGCTTGCTGATAGTGGCCGTTTTGTCATCAGATGTTTATATTTCTTTAAACAGCCATCTTCTCTTGTTTTTTTTTTTTGTTTTTCTTTATTAACCTCTTATCTTTAAGACACTTCAAAATAACATTCCACATAAGACATTACTTCATTTTTTATTACTTTTATTTTTAATACAGAATTTTAAGGATATGAAGGATACAGGAATTAAGAAGCAGCCGAGGCGGTATGCCAGAGAAAGAAAAGAAAAAAGAAAAAAAAAACTCATTTCGTTTTCACAAATGTACCAAAACATTCAGTCACTCACTATTCTGTATAATATCATGAATGACACACAATTTATCATTTTATCACAATATGGTACTATACCAATTATCGTGATTTTATTCCAAATCACAACAGGACTAGTCAACTCACAGCTTGACTATGACTACTCTTAGAAAATAACAAACATGAAACATTAACATCCTGACAGATTTTTTGTAAGAACATGCACATAAATGTACCCCAGTCATTTGATCCATGCTTCATGGTTAGCGACAAAACTGAAGTATCACTGAGCCAGCAACCTCACTTCCTCAGGAAGTGAGATATGACATCCATGGGCAGGGGGAAGATAATGGTGGAGTTCTTCTCTGCCGCAATGGTGTTGAGAGTCTGGAGGTAACGAAGCTGCAGGGCTGAGGGAGACTCTGCAATCACAAGGGACGCCTCCTTCAGGGCACGAGATGCATTCATCTCACCCTCTGCTGCGATCACCTGTAGGTAGATCAAGAGGGAGAGCGATCAGGACAGTGCACAAAAACTAGTCTAAGAGTGAAAACCTGAAAATAATGCACTTCTTCTCTTCCAAAAACTGAGGAGTGTTTGTTGTGTCACATTTCCAAACCTTAGCCCTGGCCTCTCGTGCAGCCTCTGCCTCAGCAGCCATGGCTCTCTGCAGCTGAACTGGCAGCTTCACATCTTTTATCTCCACACGCTCCACCTTGATGCCCCAGTTGTCTGTGGCTTCATCCAGGTTAGACTGGAAAAGGCAGGAAGAGGAGTTGTTCACATCAACAGCTTATAATGTAATTATATATGGTCTCTGTAGTGCATTTGGAGCAAAATAGTTGTATTATTTTATGCCAACTATTTAGTAAAAAAAAGTTGCCAATTAGCGATCAAAA
>VUQI01062955.1:16689-29765 GCA_015106735.1 Paratilapia polleni | reverse complement strand
ATCATTAGCTATTATTAACCCTGTCTCTCTCCCATAGTGTGCCTTTTTTGTCCTGTCTCCCTCTGCTCTCTTCTGTTTCTCCTCACCCCCAACCGGTTGCGGCAGATGGCTGCCCCTCCCTGAGCCTGGTTCTGCTGGAGGTTTCTTCCTGTTAAAAGGGAGTTTTTCCTTCCCACTGTTGCCAAGTGCTTGCTCATAGGGGGTCGTCTGATTGTTGGGGTTTTCTGTCTAATATCGTAGGGTCTTTACCCTAAAATATAAAGCGCCTTGAGGCGACTGTTGTTGTGATTTGGCGCTATATAAATAAAATTGAATTGAATTGAATTAAACTGAGCAAAATTTACAAAATAGACTTATCTTTTATGAAGTGTGACCCATAATGAGCAACTGAGCGTATAAATTCAGCAGGAAAGTGTTTACAGAGGTCCGGTCAGGGAGCCGTTTTCCCACAGACTTCTATAGGACCCAAAATCTTTTTGCAACCATAGGTATCGCCCCCTGGTGGCTGTTAAAAAAGACTGCAAGTTTAAAACACTTCTATGTTGGCTTCACTTTTCTGACCTGGAAGCTATGTCCATCTTTTGTACTGTCTATGTTGCTAAGATAGCTAGCCATAGCTAGAATTATCAGATAGCTCTCTAGCTCTCATCAAAAAAAACAAAAAAAGAAACAGCACAATACGAGGCTTCTGTAATGTCACCATGTTTCCAACAAGAGAAGCAAAGACTTGGTAAAAGATACTTTCTTAACATTGACTATCTGTGTCTGTTGTATTCTAACCTCCACGACTCATGAAGGACATAGCTGTAACAGGATGTTGGTAAGAAGCTAATTTTACTGTTTGATGTACATCTCACTCGTACGCTCACACACACACACACACACAAACACACACGCACATACACACACGCACACACACATACCAACATCCTTAGGAAGTCAGTTCTAAGTTTGGGTGCTGCTAAGTCTTGCCAAGAAACCCAATACCCTTCATTGTCCCTGGGACGTGAGCACTTCACATATGACATTTGAAGATGGTGCTACAAGAGGGAGGGTGATGTCATTGTCAAAATCACTGCCACTTATTCATATGTAGATGAATAAAGAGAAAAGTGTGTTATTTGAAAGTTTACTGTATTTACAGTGTGAGGTGTTAGATGCTGAAGAGAATCAGAAGGATGGGAGTACCTTAGAGTGAACTTGCACTTGCTGACTGTCTCGGGAAAGGTTGACACGGTTGGCTGCAGGGAGGGTGACATTTGTCCAAAATAACCACTGGCCATAGTGCTATATCCTGTAGCTATGAGACTGTAGCCAGGTGATGCCGTTTCAGATCTGCCCTTGTCAACTAAAAGCTCAAAGGTCACATCAGCACTTGTTAAAACCTGCATGTTTGCGGTCAGCCAAAGGTCAGGTGAGTGTTTAAACAATGCATTTAAACACAGCTTTTCAGCTATGCAAACAAAGTGTTTCAAAGGCACTACAAAAAATCAGATGGTAATATTATATGCTAATTCAAACAAATTAGCTTTAAGAGACCTAAAATGGCCTGAACTTGGCTGCGTCCTTGTATTATGATAGTATTTATTGCCTGCATACCATTATGAGTTGGGGAATTTATGTAAACATACCTCTGTTGATCTGTTAGCCACAGTGCCAAAATGAATAAACATGAGACGGCATGGACTGCAGTGGATCAGCTCTCTAACTGCACCCAGCAAACCCATCTTAAATTTCCCCACTAGTGTTATTCCAGCTATCTCTCCCATCATTGATTCTTCTTCGACTTCTCCCTTTTCTCCCTCATCTCAGTAGTGAGAAGATAAACACCATTACACTCTGTTGGCTCCACATAATCTTACCTCACAGTGTTTGTTTAATGCTAATGGACAAAAATAGATGCATAATAAATAGCAGGCATTTTGCATCAGCAATTAAGCCTTGAGGTGAAAAATAAAATTAAAAATAATTTACTCCACAGGTTCATTATATATTTGTAATGAGTGTGTTGCATAAGAGGTGCGCTCACAGAGTGATTCATAACTAAAAAACCTGCATGTACAAATTGATTTGCTTGTATCATATGTACAGTGATGTGTAAAATGCCGCATAAGTAAATAAGGTTAATCTAACAAAAGTCCACTACAATTTAATTAGCACCTGGAATTATTTTGCTAAACAAAACAAAACAAAGAACAAAAAAAAAAAATTTTTTTCAGTTTTGATCAGATGATCAGTATCAGTGTTGATACTAAACTGAATGCATATTCGAAACTTTCCTAAACAGAAACCATGATCTTTACTTTAACCTGATTGTTTTTGTGGCTTTGTTGTTTTGTTAACTCATGATAAAACTGTTGTAAAGATACCCACCATCCAATCTCGTCCTTAAGATTCTGAAAAAAATAATGAAACTGAACATAAATTGAGACTACAGTTACTCTGCAGTTGCTTTTCTTCCAGATGACTGAACTCCTTACCCCAACTCTAAGGGAGAACCCTGCCTCCCCTCGGAGCTTGAAGCTTATTTCTCTCTTGTATCTGTGATCTCTTCGTCTTTTGGTCACTACCCACAGCTCGTGACCATAGATGAAGACAGGAACGTAGATTGACCAGTAAATCAACAGCTTGGCTTTTACACTCAGCTCTCTCTACCCCACAATAGACTGGTAAAACGTCCTCATTGCAGCGGCACCAATCTATCTGTCAGTCTTCCGCTCCACTCTCCCCTCATTCGCGAAAACTCCTCCACTTGGGGCAGCAACTCGTCCCTCCACCCTTTTCCCGCTGAGAACCATGGCCTCAGACTTGGAGGTACTAATTCTCATTTCCTTCGCTCCACACTTTGTTGCAAACTGCCCTAGTGCGAGCTGGAGGTCACCACCTGATGAAGCCAGAAGAACCACATCATGCACAAAAAAGCAGAGAGGTGATCATGACACCACCAAAGTGGAGACCCCCTACCACTTGGCTGTGTCTAGAAATTCTGTCCCTAAAAGTTATGAACAGATCAGTGACAAAGGGCAGCCCTGGTGGAGTCCAACTCCCACCGTGAATGAGTCTGCCGGCAATGTGAACCACAGTTTTACAGGGACCAAATAACAACGGGCCATGTACCCCATGCTCTCCAAGCGCCCCCCTACAGGACACCCCAAGGGACGCAGTCGAATGCCCTCTCCAAGTCCACAAAGCACATGTAGACAGGTTGGGCAAACTCCCACAAATGAATACCATATTAACATAATTCATTTTTCATTCATCCTTTACACACTGGTTTGTCACCATTTTTGGTTGGATGAAAAACTGCAAAACAGACACAGACTTGGTGAAACCGAGAGCATAGAGAGGAGAGAAACTAGCAAGACTGTAATTGACAATAAAACCCAATAGAAACTGGTTTGATTTTTCTCTTTGATTTTTTTGGAGGAGGTCAGGAGGTCCAAGGCAGTGATATTATATGCAGTGCATAGTAATGGATACACTGCATTTTTTATTTTTTATTTTTTGGTGGAAATTGATCACTGTTCTCATGTCTTCTTAAGTGATTCATTGTTCTGAGCTTCACAATTACATTGCTAACATTTCATGCTACATGATATTGTGGAATTTAAACAGCATGCCCCTTTTGGCATGTTGTCTATCGATCCACTTTCTACTTTTTGTGTGCCAAGTGACAGGACTTAGTTGTCACTGATCACAAATACATGATGTAAAAAATATGTACTAACACCCATATTGAATTAAGGAAAGTGCTGAGTTACTGCTACACTATTTCATGATACCAGGTTGTTTCATGCACTTGTTTGATCTCCTTTTTAAATTAAAACATCATCCTATTAAAATGACACAAAGCTGATGTTAATTAGATATGTGCAATTAGTTCCTTAATGATATAAGCCAGCACCAGCAGGATCCTCAAAAAGCAATTTTAATCATCATGTTTAGAGCACATTTATGATAATATGCTTACCCATATGTGATATTATTAACTGACGCAGTCACACTAGATGAACACTAACACTTTTTTATTTACTGTACTCTGGTGTGTTGTGGGTGATACATGTTCACGTTTGCTTCTTACAGGCATTCATTACCTTAATTTCTTGCAGCTGCATAACAGGGTTATTTTTCCAAAACGCATTTTTAAGACTGAGCTTCTGAGTGTAGCTTATGATATGCTTTCATTTAAAAGAAACACAACAAAAATAAATAAATAAATAAAATGAGGGCACATTTCTTAAGCTGTCTCAATGAACATCTTTGAAAAATTGTCACCATTTCAATTTCCTATTGCATAAGCTCATTTTATGAGATCACAAAATTATGTAAGAAATTGTTTTCTTTTAATCACAAAGAAAGCTCATTGAATTGGCTCAAAACACAGTTTTTTTTGTGGTTAAATAGATTTACCCAAGTTCTCTGTGACATTTAGTTTGAGACTTTCTTAAAATGGATGTAGCCTCTGGGTCTGTAAAGTGAAGCCAATGCAGAAATGCCTTAAAGCTGCATTCTTTCTAACAGCCAGTAGGGGGAGACTCTTCTAGTTGTAAAAAAGAAATCTGATTGCCGTCCTGATCACTTCATCTATGACCTCAGTAAACACTTTCCTGGTTAGTTTATGGTCTCCGTCGCAAGTTACAAGTGTTATTGCACAAAATATGACGTTCTTTTAGTAAATTATGGTCTTCTTAAAGTGAAAACAGATGATAGCGCATGGTATCCTCAGAGACATTAGAAGGACTTTGGTATGCGTTAGGGCAGGCCTAGCTTTCAGTTGACAAGTCTACACCATCAGCATGCTTTGTCCCTCAGTTTCTTAGTGAGATTCACTCTTCTTGTCGTGTTTCTAAACACCAACATGGCTACGGCCAAAATGCTCAGCTTGAGGCTGCGTCACTGTGGCTGTGTCCATCTTTTATTTACAGTCTATGGGTTGTAAGCTTTCCTCAGAGTCTGAAAACATTATTTGGCTGTCAGTGGGGTGTGATGGTCTATCTGAGTGCTCTGTTTGGGGCAGAGTCTCCCGTAGCTGAAGGCTGAGTGTCTAAATGAATGTTTAGATGTGGAAGATTGGTGTTCTTTGATACTGATAGAACTACCAATACACTCCACTGCCTACTGAGCCAAACAAATCGGCAAACAAGGCTCTTGTGATTCATTGTTTGCTTGATGACAGAAAACAATGGCAGCATATAATCACTGATCAATTTGTGTTTACTAAAAAGTAGGACGGAGGACGAAAATACAGCTTCTTAAAAATTTGTCACATACCCAGTTTGAGCAGCTGTCAGTCAGTGCCAGGCAGCCGAGAGTGGTGCTGTTACCATGGAGACAGTACACTTATTTGAATGGCCCATTCCATCAATTTCTTGTAATGCAATATTTCTATTTTTATTTTGTTGCTTGGTATCTGCAACTTTCAGTGGCGTCAGAATTTTGATGTCACCAAATTCACTCCCAGTCATTTTTTTCATTATAATTCCAGCTCATTCAACAAGCCACTATTAAACAAAGCACGACTTTAAAGTAGAGAGAAGGAAACAGTTTAAAGAGACTGACATCCTTGTAAGTCACCTTTCTCTCGGCCACTAGTCTGAATCGAAATCACCCAATCTGTCATTTCGTGTTATGTGTTCTGCATATGTCACTTGCTATGCTGTTGTTTGTTCTCTTTCAAGGGAAAAAACAGGCACCAGTAGTTACATCTAATATATATTAATATATATTAAGCTATGGCAGTGTGGTTTCTCAGTAACAACAGTTTACTTTGTCTTCATTTGCAAGCAGGCACACCAGTGTATCAATATAAAGCACCAATCAAACAGGATCACACAACCCTGCTGTGTTTTATTTAGTTTTTTTTGTTTGTTTGTTTTTTAAATGTCATGTGTGTCATGTCCTTTCGACATATCCACTTATGAATTTCCAATGCAGATGACAGACACTTTGTGAGAAACCTCCCCAAGGGAGACTTGTTTGCTGAAACTCAATATTGAGAGCTGACTAAATGCCCTTGAAACAGAAAGAAGTCAACACTGGTTTGTCTTCACATATGGGATATTCACCTGGATTAACCCAGATGGATTATTTAAAAAAAACACACACACACACAAACACACAATTGCTGCATTCCCTTTAAAGGAGACGACTGAATGTGTTGCATTAAGGCTAAAGCTTTACAAAGACTTCTGCTGAAAAGGCAGTGCATAATCGAGTGACGGCAGCAGGGGCTAAAAAAGAAGCTCACTTTATTATTTGCCAAGGTAGCATCTTTTCATCATGGAAGAGAAGCAGTATGCCCTCCAGAGGGTCAGGACTAATATGCTGCTCAATCTTTATTAGGAAAATAGCTTTCACTCACTCTCTGAATGCCAGGGTCATGATAAAGCGTGGTTTGAATAAACACAACAAGCCTGATTTACTGTCCTAAATTCAGGCATATGGTACTTTCAAAAGGCGTACAATGCCTTATGCTGCAGGAAATCTTTGGCCTCCCTTAGGAATGCAATTATAAACTCTTCCAACTCTGCTGAATGCACCTCACAGAAAAAGCATCACTTTCAAAGTGTCTCTTTCTTTCTTTGTGATATGTTGTAACTTTTATGTCAAAGGGCAGAATCAATGGACATTGTCCTTGATTGGCGTAAAACCCAATGCTGATATAACAAAACCAGCCTTCTGCTCATCAATCAGCTGCCAAATCAATTTATTGCTTACATGTGATTCACTGTTGGCTTCACTGAATATTCCATGCTATCTGTGGGAAACAAAGTGCCTCTCTGAAGAAGCGAGGAAGCATCCCCCCTTTGTCTCTAAAGGCATTATCTCAAGTGCAGATACAAATACATTTGGGTACGTATAGTAGACATACACACTTGCACAATTGCATTAATCTTTTGAGATTGCGAGTGTAGTCTAGAGGCTTGCCTCCCAAGAGAGCTCCACACTTATTAAAGAACAGAAGAGAGAATAGTTTCATCTCAGAGGGAGATGACAAAATCTCACTACTGACATGAACATTCACACAGCAACAAGCACTTACCCCCAATTTCACTTTTTAATCATCTTCCTCATTACCATATGCAAATAAGCAGCATGTATTAACATCTGTGGTGGCTAATGACTGGGCTGTTTAGAAAGATTGGTTTGGACTGAGCTCACAGTGCTTCATTTGCTCGGGGTTCTCTGGGACAGTCAGTGGAGTCCGTGGGGAGCATTGTTGGAAAAGATGGATTACAGTTTTTGATAAGCATGATTATTTTTTCATGCTGCTTTGAGAGATACAACAGTGAATTAGGTGAAGAGAATGATATCATCATATTATGCACTCATCCTTAATGAAAGACAGTAAGGATTGGATCATCTTGAACAGAATTGGGTATCAGAATCAATCCTTGGGTTTAAGTTTCTTTTCCTTCCTGTAAAATATAAATTTAGTGTTATGATATACAGTTATGTCCATAAGTGTCACACAGTGGACAATGACACATTTTGTTGTAATTTTGTTCTGTACACCAACACAGTGGATTTTAGACTTTCAAACATACAAGATTTCAAACATATAAGATGTGGTTGAAGTGTAGACTTTCAGCTTTAATTAAAGGTGTTTCTCATAACTGTTTAGGAATTGTAGCCATTTTTATACATTTTTATACATAATCTCCAGACTCCAATAATTGGACAAACTAACATAATTTTTTATAAAAGACTTGTTATTAATACTTGGATGAAGATGAAGTCTAGAACTCATGGACATCACCAAATGCTTTGTTTCCTCCCTTGAGATGCCGCCTTCAGTTGTTGCTTGCTTGTGGGTCTTTCTGCACTCCATTTTGTATTTAATAACTGAAAAGCATGCTCCATTGGGCTGATATCAGATGACTGACTTGGCCATTGAAGAATATCCTGTTTATTTGCATTGAGAAACTCTTGGGTTGCTTTTGCAGTTTGCTGTGGGTCATTACCCATTTGCACTGTGAAGCCCTGTCTGATAAGTTTTGCAGCATTTGGCTGAATCTGAGCAGAGAGTGACCCAGTTCCACTGGCAGCCATACATGCCCATGTCATAGCACTGCCTCCACCATGTTAGAGAGAAGATGTAGTATACTTTGGATCATGAGCTATTCCTTTCCTTCTCCATACTTTTCCCATCATACTGGTAAAAGTTCATCTTTATTTTATCTTTTAGATGTTTTCTGTCAAAGTCTAATCTGGCCTTCGTGTTCTTGAGCGTAACCAGTGGTTTGCACCTTGTTGTAAACCCTCTGTATTTACATTCATGAAGGCGTCTCTTGATTGTAGACTTTGCCAATGATACACCTATCTCCTCGAGAATGTTCTTGACTTGGTTAGATCTTGTAAAGTAGTTTTTCTTAACCATGGAAATGATTCTGTCCTCATGCACTTTAGTTATCTTCTGTGGTCTTTCAGGCCTTTTGTTGTTGCTGAGCTGGCTAGAACATTCCTTCTTTTTAAGAATGTACCACATTGTTGCCTCTCCAAAGGTTTTTCCTATGACTCTGGTTTATTTTGTTTTTTTCATTTACATTGACATCTTTCCAGACCTCTTATTGAGAGTTCCAGTGAACAGCTACCAAATGCTAGTTCAGTACTTATAATAAATAAACCATCTTTTATCTGCACAATTTGTCATGGAGTAATCAGTCTACTGTCCAATTATTTTTGAGCCTCTGGAAATGGGGGACTGTATAAAAATAGCCAAGATTCCTTAACGGTTAATGCAATACTTTTCTTAAACCACTTGAATTAAAGCTGAAAGTCTGCACTTCAATCATGTCTTGGTTGTTTGGGGAAAAAATTGCGTTGTTGTCCAAACTTTCTATACCATGCTGAGAGCTTCACTCAATGGACAGTATTGCGTAACATTACTTTTAAAATAACTCATTATTTTACAAGATTATTTCCATTAAAAACTGCATTACAGCATTACTTACAGAAATCTATAAGTAATGATCTGACTTTTCCCAGAGGACCACAAACAGTATAAAATTTCCATTTTGATCTTCATATTAAAGAAATATGTATGTCAGCAACTATTGCATGTACATCTGTTTCCCGCAACATAAATTTGATGCTGATTTATCCACAAGTATCAAACTAAATACTAGGAATAATGCACAGCAATGAAAGAATAAGAAGAATGCTTCAGCCTCCATCTAGCAAATGCCTTTTAGTTGTCAGAACTTCAGTAAAAAGGTCTGCATTTATATTTAAATTAAAATGAGAGGTTTTTACAGTATTGAACGTTTTTACACACAAAAACTAAAACTATACAATGCATACTGTAATTCAAATAAAAAAAAATCAAAACTTTATTTATATAGCACTTTTCATACAATAAAGATACAGCTCAAAGTGCTGTACACATTAAAAATGCAGTCAATAATCAGTGTTTTGTGCGCTCAGATATTCAAAATAATACATTTGGGATATCATGTCAGAGTATATTGCCTTCATGCAGTAAACTGTTAATTACTCAACAGTTTACTGATCAATAAATTGACTACACATTTTAGCACCAGTGTACTGTTGTTCATTTTACTGCAGCGAGCTTTTGATGTGCTTCAGCTTAAATTTCTCTTCATTCAATTCAGGGCTGGAAGGTTAGGACGGGGCATCCGAGTCTCATGTAGCATTAAAATGCTTAAATAAAAATTCAGCACTTTAGCACCCTCCAAAGCATCTATTGTTAATGTACTTTGCATTTCTGCCAGATATTTGAAAGCCGCTTAAGGGCGCTAAAGGTGTAGTCGCTCATTTTTGTGAATCCACACACTAAAATTTGCATGTCTGAGCGCAGGCAGCATAGATGAGTCTATTTAAACGAATGAAGCTTGTGTTGTATCAAGCGTCTCTTATTGCTGCTTCTCATCCCCAAAGTCTTCAGTGACTTATGAATTAAGGCAGATTAACCGGTAACCATAATTTGCTGCCCCTTCTACTGTAACCTGGGAGTTCATGGTAAACCCTCAACATTTTTATGCATTGATTTCCTTTAGTAGCAAAAATTAATAATAAAAAACAGACTTAAGTATCAGTGAGAGAGGAGTGTCTGAAGACTGGCAATGACTGGCGAGCACTGGCGATCATAACCCTGTCATAGTTGCACTCTGTTGAATGTCACTGTCTGTGTTCATTTGCTCCATTTTCCACCATCCATCAAGGGAGTTGCTCCACATTTTATTCTTAGTATTTATTCTCTCCAGGCCCCACCAATGATGTTCTTGATGTGAGAATACCAAAGGTTCACTGTTCATCTGTCACACACACATCGACCACAGACCACCCACCATCTATACCCCACCTCTCCTTTAATGTCCGTAGACTGCAAATTCCCCAGTGCACAGAACTGCATAGTAGTTCCCCATGTAAAGCATAGCCATGCATGCCCAGACATTATTCTGTGTATGGTTAAACTACACCTACATTGGTGCCTACTCTGTCTTTCTTATATAAACACATGCACTCATACTTGATTCACCCCCTGATGTGTGCTGCAGGTCTGTGAAGTGAGTCCATGCCAAGAAAAGCTCCTGCATCCATTGATTTCACCGATCTATTTCTCTTTCTAGCTCATCCCCACCACTGAGTGCACCGCTATTTCCTTTACAGTGTCATGGTGACATGTAAAGACACATGTGGCGTGGCTGACGTTGTTCTAGACAGATTACCAGTCCCAAAATAGATCAACCTTTTTGTCTTTCTCTCCTCTGTTACTTCTCTATTCCCATTTGTCAGCTGTATCCATCTCTCTGTCTGACTGCCACTCAGTGTTTTTCCTATCAAATAAGATGGATTACACGAATGCTGGATGAGATTGTGTGGCATTATGGATTTGTATCAAAGGTCAGCTGTCTTATGTCTTCAAGGATTAAATGCAGTATTGAAGGTCTGTGGGGCAACACTGAGAACGTTAAAAGCAACAGCACTGTAAATTTGGCCCAGACTGTCCTGTTTCATCTGCTCCACAGAGACTCCACCCTTGTGTAAGCCTCTTAAGCTATTTTCACACATCAACTCCGGAAAATGTCGGGAGAATCCAGTTGGGATTTTGTCCAAAGTTGCCCTTTCTTACATTTAGCACACAGCAGGAGACTAACTAACCTCCGGCTGTTTCTTACTTCTGGAAGTATTTTGTTTGGTTTAGTGAGAGCAAGCAGGAGGCAGAACACAGGATGATCAATCACTAACTGTAAATTCAAAGGACTACTACCTGCTCTGCTCTTACATCTATGCAATCAGACATGACATAGACTTTCTACTGGAGTAAAGACCATTTAATACCCAAGCCAACTGTCTCAGACATTTGTGTATCCACACGCACCTATTTTAATAATGCGTGGAAAAATGCACTCAAATAGCTCAACTTAACTCAAATGCACTTTGAGTTAAGTTTAAAGATTATTTACTTGTGCATCTCAACTATACACTATAAGCAATAATTAAAAATAAATAAATACACTCACTAAGCGCTTCATTTGTTACACCAATGCAATAAAATGCAAACCAATGCAACAGCTTTGCATAAAGTCTACTTTAAGGCATTCGTTTTACTTTAAGTTTATATTTTTGGTCACAAACACAGAACAATAAAAATATGGAATCAGTAAACAGAAAATTAAGGTACAACTTATATTGATGATATCAGCACCAAGCAGTGCATTTAATTAGGGATGGACCGATCTGATGTTTGGATCTGACATGATCTGATCCAAACATAACTGAAAAAGGTAGAGCAGGTATGGACAATGGGCCAATCTGCTTAATTAAGTTATTTGTTGTTTTGTGTTTATAACGCCACACATCAGTAGCAGCACAGTGGCTGGAACACTTGTTGGGAAGCTTTCATTACCCTTATGGGAACCTAACATGTTGTCACTAACTTAATATTATTTCACGTCACCTGTCAGCACCCCTCCACAAGAGACATGTGTGTGACAGAGAGAGACAAAGAGAGAGAGGAGGTGCACTCATGGTGAGAGCAGGAAAAGGAGAAACTAGCGGGAACTTAAATGAAAGCATTATACAGTAACCTCACTATGAGCTGTAATAAGACTAGTGCAAATAAATTAGCTGAATAATAAAAGTTGATTTTTGAAAGTAATTTTATTATATTATTATTATATTAATGAATGCAAAGTAAATGTATATTCTTGGCTGTATTTATTTATTTATTAAATTAGATTTTGCAAAGTTAGGAAAGCAACGTTTAAGTCGAGCATAATGTTACCATACACAACCCTGATTCAGAGTGAGGAATACAGCTTATTGTTTTAGTCATGGTTTTGGACTCGTACCAAGTACTAGTACTAGTAAAGAAAAGGTAACCATAACTTATCGGAACAGGAAAAAAAATAGATCAGTGCATCTCAAACTGTAACTGCATTGTAAACTGAGCCTGTTGCTTGGGCTTGTTAGTCAAACTGCACAGCGACTCAAACTGTAATTAAAAACAAAATTCATTATTTAGAGTTTCAAGTGATGAATAGCAACATAAAACAGTTGCACTGGAATTTTTGTTTACATTTGCCCTATTGTATTCCACAGAGTATTAGTGAATTAAATCTAATAATATGGTATTGATTTTATTAATAAACATAAACATACAGTTCTTAACAAATTTATTAGACCACCGCACAATGTAAGGTTTATGCCACACCTGCCCTCAATTAGCAGTATTGGTAATTACCAAAATTATTATTTTTTTTATGTTTCTGTAATGGTTAATCCACCAGTATGCGCAAGCTCTTTAATCGAAATTACATTTTTAATGCTAAAATACGATTATTGTTGTTATCCGTGAATTTTCGAATTTACTGTTTTACAAAATACCAGAAAAAAAATAGTAAGTCACATTATTATTTTTGGATTAAGATGTCAAATTACAGTCATTTATTTGTATTCCTGAACAGAAAAAGTTGTTTTAGTGGTTGAAGGTTATGCTTGAATTTCTCACTTCTCACAGAAGTCCAGTGTGCCGGCTCAAATTTGGGTATAAAAACATGAATTCAGTTTGAAATTCCTCACTCCTGTTCAAAATGGTAAAACGTCGAGAA
>VUQI01062955.1:0-12375 GCA_015106735.1 Paratilapia polleni | reverse complement strand
GGTGTACAGCCTCGAGGACCATATTTGCCAGTTTCGCTGATGCAATGAGAAGTTGCCCGGTTAGATTGATGGAAGCTTTTTTTTAAGCTCAAAGTGAGACATGGAGAATTGGAGGTGGTATCAGGCAGACAGAAGGGTTATTTGGCTCAGGGAGGCATTTGATGATTCAGTGACAGGGAGAAAGTTCAAACTGAGGACATGTTTTGTCACTCTGACATGAAGCAGTTCATCAGCATGTCAGAGCAGTGGCATCAGGCAAGCAAGACAGGACTGGTTGCTACACTTGAAATCAGTGCATAGCTCCAACCATACAATGATTTAATGTTTAGCAGAAATAGTTTTGGTCTGACAGAAGCATCATTAATAATTTCCATCACTGACTTCACACATTTCGATCACCAAGAGAAAGACAAAATGTTGTAGAGAAGCCAACCTTACTTTAGGCCTCTTTGTGGTGGATTGTATTTACTGGCATGTCAGATTGCTTGGGATTTAGTAAGGACCCCAGGTAAATGTAAAATGACCTTAAACAGTTTTCATGCTTCTTTTGTTTGAAGATTGTGTCGTACCACCACAAGCCGTCTGGTTGACACCTCACAAAGGAAGCAAAGAGGTTGATGTCTGTGATTCCGCTTTAAATACAAATCTCAGAGGGATGGTATTTTGTTTGTAACACAGCAGTTGAGTTGCCAGGTCCAATTATTGTAGCTTGTGACCCTAAACAATATTTCGAGCAGTGGTATTAGAGGGTTTGAATTGCCGTTTGGCTTGAAAGTGGGGACACAGAAAGACTTTTGTTGCCAGATTGACTGCCAGTTTGAAGCAGTATGACGCTATACACTTTGGGTATTGATGATAGCACTGCAAGGACTCTTTTTGATGCATGATGGCAGAGGAGGGGTTTTATTAATGTAGTGTGAAGTTACCAGGTTGGAGAAACAGATGGAGCCATCAGGTAGAGTCGGGGGGGTTGTTTATTTTTGAGATGGCAGAGAGCGTTAAGGTTGTCAGGATAAAGCAAGGTTTGTGAGTTGAAGTAAAAACTGCTTTATGTTTGGCCATTCAGATGCTCTCAGCTTCAAAAGGAGGATTTTTTCCTTCAGGAGCCTGATGGCAGTTATTCACACAACTTGGAGTTGCCACGGCAGATTGTTGTAAGTTTGACCTCAAAGATTTTTGGAGCCATTTTAGGAAAAAAGGGGGTAATAAGGGTCATAAAAGAAGGGTTATTTAGAGTGTAACTTTTTCCAGGTTGGGTTGCCAGGTTTCATAAATCTGAATTTATATTAAAAGAAATACAAGAGAAGTGTTTTTCAGGAATGCCATATAGCCTGCTGAAATTCAGAAGAGGATTATCTTGTGTAGATTGACGGTATCAGCACCGCTTTCAGTTGCATGGTTGGATCAGTACTGAATATTAAAGCCTAAGAAATGGTCAAGAGACATGACAATTGCTACATGTCTCTGTTTGCCTCTGATCAGTTAAAGTCCTTTTAATATAAGTAATTTTAACATTCATGGCATGTACAACAGTAAATTAGTACAAACTCAAATTTTACCACTGCCATGAACAGCCACTAGAAGTGAGCTTTGTGATCAGAGCTCCTCTGGCCTGACAGGAAAAATGAAAGTGAGCACCAGCAGAAAGCAATTTCTTTTCATTGTCACTGGGAAAATGGCTGGCTGAGCCAAACACTGTGTGCACAACAACTCATGCACTTAAGACTTTAGGGCAGAATAGACCAGTTGTTCACACAAGAAGGCTCCTATCCCAAATATTTGAAAATGTCTGGCTTCAGAACACTTGCCAGAACGAAGCAGTGCTTCCTACAAGTCTGGTACTGTTTGCTTAAAATTCAGATTCAGATTGGTGGAATAAAGATTAGAGAGCATCAGTGATGAATGCCAGTAGATGCGATGTGATACTGTCCCCAGGAAATATCCACAATTGAAGGCATGCTTTCTTAGACTTCAGACATTTTGTGCTGCTCTTGGATTGTGCAGGATATTACTGAAATAAAGTGACTGTGTCTTGGTTTATAAATTGGTGCATGGCTTTTAGATCACCTGCATAACTTTCCACTCCCATCGGTGCATTTTTGTGATTGTGGCATTACGTTAATTTGCCCCACTCAGTAAATCGAAATCTAATGTGAATTTACTATTGTGGTCTTCCCACATTTACTCAACCTTCCTCTTCTTGTGATTTAACCTCTTAATATCCACCACCATCCCCAGTAATCCATTTAGGGTTACAAGTAAGGTTGGGTTTTGTTTTAGCCACATGCTAAATAGGCATTTTTTTTAAACCAGAAGATATTACATTTCAAATTAAGTTTTATGCATTTTGGCATTACAGTTTTTCTGTATTTCCATCTGGATGTTCCAAACAAGCATCTATAAAAAGTGATGTGTTAACCTAAACCCTACCCCTAACCCTAGATTGGCAATGGCCTGGTGTACCCTAACAGGTTTGAAGGTAATTGCTTTTATTTCTCACAATTAAATAATCGATGCCATGGCAAAGAAAGAGACACCCAAAGCTGATCTTTTTTTTTTTCTTTTTTTTTTGTCTGTGTCTACCTACATGGAAGATTAAAAACACCTAACGTGTATAACACAAATTCTGAACCAATTTGTGATTTGGCTTTGAGTTTTAAAGGGTATTTTTCCTTTATTGACCACAAAGTCCTGAGGGAAAGGAAAAGGAGGACAGTGGACAAAGTAGATGCCAAGATGGGCTGATCTGAGTGGGGGCAGCAGGAAGAGGGCTGCCAGCATTATTTTTACAGAAATGCTGACAGTTCCCAACCAGAAAATGTGCTTAGAATCCCAGACCATTTCCTGTAGTCACCTATTTAGTCTTTTCCACTTCAGTCTCAATGGATCTTTACAGAACTGTGGCAGCACACTTTAGGAAGTGGGCCAAAGTCATCCCCCATATGTCTCTGTCTGAAACTGAATGTTGAGTTTCTGAGTGGGGATAAAGAAATGCAGGAACTTTCTGAGAGAAAAAGAGCAGTAGTTAGTGGAGAGGCTACAGACTAGGGCTGGGAATCAAAAAACAGTTCCAGCTGAGAGTCAGCTGCAAATTGCCCAATCCATTGGAACTGCATGCTTCCAGGCTTATATAAATTCCTTTTATCAATGCTGGCTTCTTTCTGACAGAAATTGCAAAACAATGATTGTGAAATTTGGCAGTCGAGCTTTTTTTTTGTTTGTTTGTTTGGGTTTTTTTCTTTTGTTCTTTTGACATCTAAATCATAAGCGATCCTCATTTCTACACTGTGTTCAAACTCAGAGATTAGTGGAAGAATTGTGTTGATGCTGAAAACCTGTGGAGGCCTACTCTGTCCACTCATACAATTAATAAGGTAGCAATAAGGGGATACATACATAGAACCAGACCAGTAAGCAGATTGACACTGATATCAATACATTCAAATCAATATACATCCCTACAACAGTTAGGAGAGATGTTAAAAGATAGAAGGGGACTAGACAGATAGATAGATAGAGAGACAGATAGATAGAAAGAGACAAAGTTTAGGCAAAATGGAAGTCAAAGTAGGTCAAATGGCCTGAGGATCATGTCAGTGGTGTTGTTAGCCCCAATGTTTTCCAGCTTGGCTCTCTTTGGACCTCAGTGTTTTACCATCAGAGGAAACAGTCATGAAGAGTCCCGACAGCCATCAGACAAGGTCATTTTTTACTTGCATATTGCATTGTCAACAGGGAATTACTGCAGGTACAACCAGACTGCATCCAGCAAGGCTGCTGCATAACGGTGACACCTCCAGTGTGCCACTCGAGGTCGGATCAGTTCTGCTGCAAAACCAAATACTGTTTGCTGCTTGTTGTCGTGGCAGTTGAACTTTAAGGTGGTCGAACAGATGTGTTCACACACAGCTAAGACAGATGAAAATCTAACCGGTGACAGTGTGCAATAACCTGCCTTTTGCTCTCTAATATGAAGCCCAAAATACTAGATCCTACAACTCCTAAATGCAACTCAGTAACATCTTTGATTAAATCCTCCTATCTTCTAAACACCCAGCTACAATCCAGAAACTATTGCTTGTAACTCTCAGTGGTTTTTAAATGTAAATATTTTTGGGTTAAATGTAAGCTCCCAAAAATCTCTGACCATGTGAGTCTCTGAGTTTAGGAACAGTTGCGTACAGTGTTGTGAAAATGTTTTAGGCACTCCGGGTGTTTAGATTTTTATCCACCATCCTTATGCTTTGTTTACCAACCGCAGTCATCATCTTTCACAGCTGACTGAGCTCAGCTAATTGTTTCCCAGTACCTACTGCCTTCTGGTGGTGTTTTCATGCAATGCACAACAAAACATGACATCAGTACAGCGTCTCAGCTTAACAGAAAGAGGAGCATCTGTTTCTTTTATAGTATTGAAAATCATACCATCAGGACTTGTAAATAACCTGCTATACTTTAATCTTCATACATGGCCCTGATCTTAATATCATGGAGTTAGTCTGGAATCACATGAAGACACTGAGAAATCCTAAAGCTTCAGAAGAACTGATGCCAATTTTCAAAGTTGCTTGAGACGGCCTGTCTGCCAAGTACATGCAACATAAAACTGTGCACAGCTTTACATTGAAGTACTGTTTCTTTGAAATGGTGCTCACACATAATATTGATTAGTTAGGTTTTTTTTTTTTGGGGGGGGGGTTGAAGCCTGTAACAGCTGTAATAGAGCAAGAGGCAGGGTGCTTTACACTCTAGACAGGTTACCAGTCTATCACTGGTAACTGAGACAGAAAAAATTTATTTTAGAAGCAATCACTTTTTATTTTAGTGCCTGAAATTGTGTGCAGTGTTCTTTGCTCAGTGTGTAAAACATTAGTACCTGTGTCATCAAATGTGTGCCTTTGTTTACATTCATGTGAAGCTCTGTGACAGAAAATAGACCCAAACTCGGTATCATCATTTTGCCTCTAAAACATATTACTCCTCTTAGAGAATGTTGATTCTTTCCTGATTTAAGCATAAAAGTTTAATCAGGCCACTGATTGGTACGAGATGCCTTCCTTCTGTGCTGCTGATTGCATAAACAACAATGAAAGTAAATGTGCAAAGTAGAGAGCTTGTTGACAATATGTTTTTTTTTCTCTTCGTTGCTTCAGTCTTTTTTTTATGTTCTCATTGATGTGGTTTGGAGAAAATAACTGAGGCAAGAGCCATCTGTTGGTAATTGTGGCTTTAAAGCTTTTCAGAACAACATGTGGTTATCAGGACACAATACTTAAAATGAGAATATCTACATCACAGGGCAATTTAAGAGTCAGGGTGCAGGGGGACTGATCACCTTCTCAAATGTAAATATTAATCTGTTGGGTTCAGACAGCTGGGTCCACATAGGATTCACCAAATATCCAGGTTTGTTAGGCTCCAGTGCAAACAAATCCTTTATAGGAATGTATTATTATCAAAGAGAAGTATTGAAAACACAGCAAATGTCAGGTGGGTTTTTTTTCTTCTTCTTTTTTCAGTTGATGTTGCCTGCACTGGGTAAAATTTGTATTTTAGCTGAACAGGTGGTCAGACTTTTACAGGTAAAAAAAAAATCTGTAGGACTGTTGACAACCAAAGAAAATCTTTGATTGGTTGACTGAAATCATACCTACTCTTTATCCAGTTGAGCTGTCACAGGGAGTTGTTAAACAAGTTGGTTTACCGTTTTGACATGATATGCTGTCTTTGACATGGTGTGAATTGGTTTGGAGTCAGCTTTGAGTAAAAGTTCAGAAAATGCAAACATAATTATGCGGTTGCCATTGGGGTTGACTCTGTTCACAGTTCTGAAAATGTGTGGATGTTTTCCACAGGTAGTCTGCGCCTCCTGCTGCCTCCTGCTTCCTTAAAAAAGTACCACAGTTTTCAGACCAATGAGAACTTGGAGAAATGAGAGCATAATGACTAAACGATCGACCAGTTGAACCAGAGAGTACAGCCCTAATGATCTAACATATTAGATACATCAGATGCTGGGGACATTCCCAGTTAAACATTGATGCATATATTCAAAAATAAGGTATAAAATTAAGTATGCCACAGCAGTTACCAAGATTCTCAGCCAACACACGGTGGCTGCAGAGTGAAATTCATTTTTGTGTACAAATAAATATTGAACGCTAAATGACTTTCGATATAATAAGCAGATTCAATACTGGGGTCAGATTTTGGTAATGCTACTGACCCTCAGACCTAAGTCCTTCTTGTGGACAGCAAGTTTGACCCTGCCACTGGCCAAAGCTTTGGTAGACCAACTTGGCGGGTGACCTAAGCTGGCATGATGCTGGGACTGGGTTGTTGTTTTTAGAAGTGAGATGATGGGATTTTGGTCTTGGCTACGCTTACTGAGTTTTGTTCAGCCTCTTCAATAAAAGACCACATTTTGTTAAAGTTTTTTTTAACCTAAAACATCAGCTGTTTGTAACTGAAGTGACATTTCTGCAGTTTAGCACTGACTGATTATTAGGCAGCTGGATGTCAACTCTATCAGTTCCTCTGTAAAACCTGAGCTTTGTCATTATGTCACTGATATGATAAGGAGAGTAATGGCAGCATTCGGCTGCCTGCTCCTCTGCTCTTCATCTGTCATTGCCTCTCCTCTATTAACCTTTTCATTTCCCCACCACTCATCCTTTCCTCCTGATCTCTGTGTGCAGGCAAACTTGGCAGACTTTGACAGACAGCTGACTGAGCCAATGACAGACTTACTGGACTTTTAATGAGCATCTGCTGGGTCCTCCAGTCTAACTTACAAGGGCGTGTGCACCACGAGGACGCGCCAGTGAACCCGGATGAGCACCATCGCTGCTTTGTACCCTGTAAGAAGAGGACGGCCCCCTTCCCTGATAAAGAGGTAGGCTGCTGTTCAGTATGACACTGCCACCGCTGACTCAGGTTGAACATTTTGCTTTCAATTTGGTTGATATAATTAAATTTCACGCTGTTGTTTTAAATGTAGAATTGAGTATTACTCGGCTTCAACATCCACCTTCTGTAGGAACTATGCATAAGGCAGATATCTACTATGTCACAATGTCATCTTTATATTTTTCCTGATAACATGGGATATACTGTTCTGTATGAAAATATGACCTACATGGTTTTAAATGAGGGTGAACATTTAAAATTCAGTACAGTGAGACATTTTTTCAGGATAGAAAGACTGCAGATTTTACTCTATCCATAAAAAATTGTTCCCACTATTTTTTTTTCTTCTTGTGTGACCTGCTTTCTAATGAGAGCTTTGTGTTTAGTTCTGTCAAGTTCAGTATCGCATTATTCACATGCATGAATTCATGCACTCTCAGAATTTGGATGATTTTCTAAGGATGACTGCACTCTTGTGTTCTGTGTGCCACTCACTGATGCCCTTGTATTCACAGCTGGGACCATAAAGTTCTGTAACTCATCCCATAAAAAATTAAAAAACCATACCTGACTTAAATCTGGTCAGCCTCCCTTCATGATAGTCTCCTTGTTCAGTTGTGCAAGCCACCTCCAGCTCATCTGCGATTTTAAAGTTGCTTCTTTGAAGTCACCTTCGCTCCCCTTGCACTTGTTAGTATGCAGCTGAGCTGAAACAGTTTTCAGACAAAGTGCCTGTCCAGTAAATGGTATAGAGGTGGTCGGGGTTATTATCCATAGCCGTTCACCATGACCACAGTCATTTGGATGCATCAGTTGGTGAAGGAATCCAAACAATGTATAGATTCAAACCAAATTCAAACAGCGGCAGCAATAACAGAGAATTCCCTTGGCAAGTATGGATGCATGGATGGATGGATTATACTGCTTTACATTCACCAACAGTGCAATCTCTCCACATTTCTTTTTACCTCTCAGATTAACTTCTCTGTCCTTCTGAAGCCAGGTTTCGGTCACACTGTGGATGTCTCTATGAGACACATCAAACTGCACTCACATGTGCATGTGCATGTGCGGGTCTTAATAAGCTCACCAGGCTGGTCGTCCATATTATTGTCCAAGCGCCTCACATTGCCCATGATGATAGCTGGAACAGCTTCAGCTCTGAAACCC
Source organism: Paratilapia polleni (assembly GCA_015106735.1). Taxonomy (NCBI): domain Eukaryota; kingdom Metazoa; phylum Chordata; class Actinopteri; order Cichliformes; family Cichlidae; genus Paratilapia; species Paratilapia polleni. Next base: position 4,296 of record VUQI01062955.1, on the reverse strand, counting down.
CACCGTCTCCTATGAGATTACAGGCCAGGACTTTACAGCAGAGTTCTATGTGGACAGACACAGAGTGCAGGTGGTCAGGTGAAAATTCACAACAGTCAACTATAAAAGCTTTCTATATTGTAAGTTAGAGACCTAAAATATTGACGTGAGAACCTCAGTGATCTATACTGTAGTAGCTGTACTAGAAGCTGTCCCAAGGTGCACAAGATGATGGCACTGAAACAGAGATTGGCTATATTTAAGCCACATGTGGTTTTACATTTTTTAGGGAACCCAGAACTTGATGATCACACCATAGTCTGTTTATTTGGTGTTAGGAATAAATAGACTATGATACTGGCATTTGACTTGGAGCTGCACTAGCGACTCGAGTCTGCTGTAGAAGACAGATTACCCCACAGAGAATAATAAAGAATAACCCGACTTATTGCTTGCTGGAGAACTTAACTCTGAGACGTTGCTGTTGTAAAATGTCTCCTATTCACTGCTACATTTGCATAGTTCACTTTGTTGTGTTCTAGTGTTTGCAGTGTGTTGTTACTGATTTCTGTGCTCTGGCAGTAATTTGTTCATTTATTGCGTGCAGTCATTTTTGCCTTATTTCTGTCCAATGGAGATTCATTCTGACTATGAAATTAAATGATTTGTACCTAAAAAAAGAAATAATAGGAGTTGCAAAGTCGTGCAGTTTTGACAGGATTAAAAGTTGAGTTACCATTGCCCTTCTTGCTGTTTCATTTTCACTCAACAAATTCATGAGCAGCTGTTGAATTGTGGAAATTTCTCCCCACAAGAGAAGGTGAAAATCAATGAAATGGTGCAGACGCATACACGAGCTGTATGTTACCTTAATGTCAAACATGATCAGCTTAGGCTACTGGGTGAAAAAAGAAGGCAGATAAACGAGCATTATTCACAGGCTGACGTTCCTGCTTATTTCTTGCAAAATACATTTCAAACAGAAAAAAAGATTTAAAAAAGAATCCATCATTTATTTTGTTATTTCACCAAAAGCAGAAAACAAGATTTAAAAGTTGTATTTAAAGGTTAACTCTCATCAGTCTGTGGTGGGTTGTGATGGGGTTGGGCAGCCTGAGGGTGAAGGCACAAAGTCATAACAGAAGAAGAAAACATTTCATAGTACTCGCAATTAGTGTGTGTGTTTGTGAGAGAGAGGAAAGGAGAGAAACAGTGACTTAGGCTAATGCAGCCTTAATAGCCACATTAGTTTCTTGCTCTGACTGAATCGTTTGAAACAACTCGGACAAGCAAATAGGTCCATTAGGTAGCTATAGATCTCATAACACACGCTAAAATGGGCCCCTGAGTACACAACAAACCTGCATTCACCTGCACACTTCAGTTCTTCTTTTCTCGCACACCAATGTGTTGCAATTTGTCTCTCTTTGATTAATTTACACACTCTCTTTCTGCACACAAACACACACACACACACACAGGGAGTCATATCTTTTCCCACTGCCACTCCGTGTGTCATCGAAGACATTTCTATCACAGCTAATTTGCTGCTGCCGCATTCACTGCTGCAGTGACAGGAGTTTCCTAATGAGACAGAGTGCTCACAGTAATGGCAGGTGTGGACCTTGAATCAGAATTACAGTAATGAGATGAGCAGGCCTAATGGTCACAAGCAGAATAATAAGAAGTACAGACGCGGGATGAGAGCACCAACATTGAGAGCGAAGGCTGAGAGACGAGTCGGGAAAACAACAGATCTACAGCAGGAGAAGGTGACTGCTGCTGCTGGTGTGTGGGGGCTTTACCTTAAGATTTTACACATCTGGTGGTTTTCATTTCTAAATATTCAACTCGGTCTGATTAAGTAAAATGAAAAAGTTAAATTTTAGTTGTGAAAGTGCACCCTACATACCGAAGAGGCTTCCCCCTCCACCTCCCAGTTGTTTGTGTTGCCGAGTTCTGCAGTGTGACTAGATAACAGCCTCATAAATAGTCATCATTAGCGGTGAAGCTTCCATGTTTGAGTCGATTCCTGCAGAGCGGTTTGCCCTCAGTCATGTGAATGCAACACTTTAGTATGACTGTGATAGCATAACCTTTTTCTTTTTTTTTTAAACCATTACTATAGTCATTTCCCACCTTTATGCAAATTCACCTTGGTGGTGGTGAAATGAGCTGCAGACTGCAGGATCCTGCATTAGCTTCAAACATAAGCTAGTCTTATCATGTGCTGTGTCTCTCAATACATTTTTGTGAGTGGATAGACAGCCCTGAGGTTGTGGTTTTAATGGTGCAGTGTGTGGGAATTGGGCTGGGGTGTTTAACTAATTTTCATTCATGGGCCACATGTAGCCCAATTTGATCTTGGAACAGTATAACCGCTGCATTATCAATATTTTTTTTCTTTTTTTTTTAAGTATAAAGGAGTGCAAACATTTAGCAACCCATAAGAAAATAGGTGTCTCAGTTTTTGCTCATTCAGTCACACAGAAACCCAAAGAAAAGCTTCACCATGGCTCCCTGGGTTAGCCTTATGTTACTTCAGTGTGGTATGGCCAGCCCTCAGGAAAGAATTAATGACTTGCAAGGATATTCTTCCTGTTGCAAAAAAAGTAAGAAGTCCAAACATTTTCACATACATCTGTGAACCCTGTGTCACAACAAAAATGTGTAAAAGCTACGTTGGTCCACAGTTATAGAATTATATTTCTGTCAAGAGTGGCAATGAATACCTGTGCCCATGAAGTGAAATTATTTGCTTGTGATTATGTTTTATGTCACACGCGACTTGTGACAGAAATGTAATTACATATAAAGGTTTTAAACACGTGCAGACATTTAGAAATTGTTTATTTTAACCCAAACACGATCATATCCTAAACCTATGTGGTCATGTGTGAAAACAAATATTAGTCTAAAAATGCCACAGAGCAGAGTTTAAGAATAAAATGAACAGACAATGGTACAGTATAGTGAGTGAGAATGAAACAAAATCGAACAATAACATCATTATATTTTAAATTATGCCACCACTCTTCCTCCAACCTCCTTATGTGTATTTTGTCTTTTTTTTTATCAAGCAGAATGATGAACTGAATGCCCTGTTGTGCCAAACACATTTGCTTTGCCAAGAGGAGCTCTATAAACTCTCTATAGGTTCCTCTTGGTCCATTTCTTTTTATTTTATTGTTTATTATCCAAATTGATATATGATAATGCCAGAACTGGCAGGTGGGGAGAAGAAAAGAGAAGGGGGAGCAATTAAGAAAGATAAAAGAGGATGAGCACATCGGGTCACCAACCACAGCATCTGTAACAAAACAGTCAGAAAGCAAACAGCAGCTGAAAGAGAGAAAAAAACAAAACAAACAAACATGATACACAAACACATACAATTTTGCTGTATGTGTGTGTGTGTGTTTGTCATGAAATGTGAGAAGCCGCACCCACGCCCCCTGGGAGCCAAAGGCAGACAGAGACAGGCCCAGGAGAACCGGGCTATCTGCAGCCCGAATACTGAAGACCCGAGGCCACACGTCCCAATGACAACCGCATGTCCACCCCAGGAGTAGGAAGAGGGAGGCCCCAGACAGAGCCACCACGGTCAAAGGGGAAGAGCCCCAGAGGGCCAGAGGCAACAGGCAGCCAACCCCACCAGAGACCGGCCACCCCAGCGCAAGCCGAGGACAGGGCCCCAGACGCCCAAGAACCGCGACCTGCCCCCCAGCGCCGAAGAGGCCCAAACCACCCGGGACCGCAGCCCCCAATGAAGCAGGTCAGCAAACACTCCAAGCCGTCCGGCCACGCGCCCCAGAGCCTCCAAGTGCCCACGTCCCCGGGTAGGCAGCAGCAACCACTGGGGAGGGGCAGCCCCCCGCCCTCCACAACCATGTCCCCAGAGGACCAGGGCTTGGCAAGCACCAGACCCCGGCCCAGACACACACACCCACATATACACATAAACAGGCCACACACACACACACAGACATAAAAGATAAAGGCAGAAAGACACTCACCCATCAATGTCAACCCACCCCCCGATGTGCAGGAGATCGAATGCCCCCCAGGACCAGCCACGACCCCGGGACACAGCCAACCCGGCCACCCAACCTCCAGCCGACCTCCGCCACTCCGCCCCAGATAGGGTGCAGGAAACAGGGGCATAGGAAGACCCGCCCACTCCCCCCTTGTTTGTGTTAAAGGTGATGTTGGATGCAGGTGTTGGTGTATGTGAGTGTATGAGGTTCAAGGGATTGAGTATGACTGTGTGAAAATTAGAGTGCTATTAAGATTTGAGGGGACAGTTGTGGAATGAGG